>MU224633.1:414507-425561 GCA_018584345.1 Thuja plicata | reverse complement strand
TTATATCATTGTTTAAATATATTAAACGATTCATATTAAACGTTTCATATGTTTGAATATATTATGCACCGATCATATATTATCGATGGCGTTCGTATTTGTTAAAGCCACGTATGCTAGTAATCCCTGTATGTTATGAAACGGGTCTGGGCGTAAACATGAAGAGCCACGCCTATGATAGGCGTGACTCCTCAAGGAGTCACGTCTATCATAGACGTGGCCTACCATATGTGCCAAACAATACATATATATATTTGACGTTGAAATCAGGATTAATACACCAAAATTGATAAGTAATAAGTATCTTGAACAGCGATCAATACATATATTCATTGCATTATAATTATGAAACAATACCATCAAACCTGTGAAAACAACACCTGTGATTACTTTCAACAACCACCATACTAGCCGCAAGTAAAGAGAAAGGGCGACTATCAATGTTTCCAGCACTAAACTCTGGCTGCAAGTGCTAAGAGAGGTGGCAGCTGCTTGAGGAGAAGCCCCATGTCCAATTTGAACCAAAAATCAGCACCATTCAAATTCAAATTGGCATCCAACACTCCAGCTCACAACTCCCATTAATAGTATCCCAAATTCCTTCAGGCATCAACCAAGCTGGCCGCAATTCAACCACAAATCATTGGCAATTAAATCCAACTCAAAGTGAAAGTACTCATGAAGAATTACAATTCTTCCTGCTGAAATTTCGAAACCCTCAACTCCAGAACTCAGAACCATTTTAAAACCAATTTCAAAGAATGATAAGCATAATGAATAATCGAATTCTTCCAAGAGCCTTTATAAAGTCTTCCTCACAAATCCATCCCTAACTTCATCTTCACACTTTTCACTTACATAAAGACTATGTATGCTTTATGTGCACATTTGAAATATAATAAACTATTATATTTCTTTCCACTTTAATGAGGAAAAATAACCCTTTCATTAAAATAACAATATTCTGACACATAGGGTCCCTATTTTATGAGCTCATGATTTTAAACTTCTCAACCCGGTTCCGACGAGCTATAACACTAAGATGCCCAAAATACAATCCCAATAAAAATGGCAACATTAGCCGATTTAATTAAATAGTAATCATAATTAACTTGTCTTGCGAAAACGATTGAGGAAGCATTAGAATCAAAATCCGACAGCACAAGAGTGATCCTGATGATGAAAAATTATGAATCAACCTGACGGGGTGACTTACAAAAAATAGACGCTCCCTCCAAGAATCTTGGAGTCCAAACCAGAAGCCGAAAATACAATCTGAGAGCATCATATAACTCCTCTAAATCATCTGAGCTCCATGGAACCAACTGTTGACTTACTATAAATAGTAAGTCCCTCAAAACGGGGCCACAACCCACAACATGGTCCTTTAATCACCAGTATTAGCCTATAAGGACCCAATGATAGGCTAAATCCACTAATCTCCAATGCTCGCTCAAAACGGGACATTACAGAGGGCTTCTTCGAGTATGGTTTGTTGTCTTTTCCTTTGGTGCGAGGGGTGGTTTGGCATGTGTGTAACTCTTGGCAGAAGAGTATGAGGTAGCCATGTCACGCGCCTTCTTAATTGCTTTGGTGAGCTTGTTGGGGTTGAACCCTTTGACCCAACCCTTTAGGGGTTCCATCAATCCATCAATGAAAAATATAACCAGTCTTCTCTTTGAGATGTTTGTAACTAATATTGACAGTCTCTGAAATTCTGTGATGTACATGTCCACCGGCCTGGCCTGCTTTAGTTGAGCCAACTCCTTGAAGTTGAGTTTTGGACCCTTTCTGTCAAAATGGTCTAGAAGTTTCTCTGTGAAGTCGGCATATGAAGTGATTCGATCATGACTGAGGGCAATCATCCCACGATGCCACCATTCGTGAGCGACTCCTTCCAGGTGAAGTGCTTCAAACTTGATCGCCTCATCTTCAGGCATTGGATAGAGCTGGAAGTTTGTATCAACTTTCTGTACCCATGCTCGTGCTGATGTTTTCCTGGACCCATCGAAGGATGATAAATTTAGCTTGCCAATCTTTGGTTTGATGTCGTCATTGTAATGGCCATGGCTCCTGGCATCAAAATATTTCATTTGTAGATCCGCGTAATCCTTGAAGGATATATCCCCATAAAGATTCACATCCCTTCAATTTGTCTCAGCTGCTCTTGCATCTCTAGGAAAGTGGGCTCTCTCTCTCTGCGTGGCGCTTTTAATCTTTGGGGAAATGTTAGCATCAACGACCGAGAGTGTGAGCGTTGTGTTTGACCTTTCAGTGACCGAATTATCGCCATGTCCATTGTGATCTTTTATTTGTTTTTCCTTCCACCTATTGTTGCAATGTCTCTTCCATGAATTGTTATCGTTGTTCTCCCCTAACCATGGTTTCATTGAGTTGAGCTTGGCTTATGGTTAGGTCCCTCAATAATGTTGTGATTTCAGTGTTAGGCTCACCCATTCTGTTCGTAGAATGGTACATCCTTCTCATGTATACTATGAGCTCATTCGGCATCCACTACTTGACAGGCTGGAAAGATCACCAACTCTGATACCACTGTAATGTACCAATGCCCTTGTATGGCTCCCAAGCCTTCCACATGTCGACCGTACTATATGATAGAGTCAAAGGCTTCCTGTAATGTCTTGTATGGTACACAATTTCACCCCTACGATGGTGCTCTGTGCGACCAAGTTACTTATCACCTCCGTACGGTAATATTTCCTTTGGCACCAAGTCCTCTCACCGTTCGGCACCCAACCTTTGGCACTCAGAACTCTTTGACACCCTTCGACACTCGGTCCCCTTTGGCTCCTTTTGGCACCCTTCGGCTCCCTTCAACACTCGACACCCTTCGGCACTCTGCACCCTTCGACACTCTACACCCTTCAACACTCACCCTTCGGTACCTTCGGCACCCTTTGACACTTAGCACCCTTTGGCTCCCTTCAACACTCGACACCCTTCGGTACTTGACCTTTGGCGCTTTGCACTCTTCGACACTCACCCTTCGGTACCTTTGGCACTTGTACCCTTCAACACTCTGCACCCTTCGACACTCTGCACCCTTCGACACTCACCCTTCGGTACCTTCGGCACCCTTCGACACTTAGCACCCTTCGATTCCCTTCAACACTCGACACCCTTCGGTACTCAACCCTTGGCGCTCTGCACTCTTTGACACTCACCCTTCAGTACCTTTGGCACTTGCACCCTTCGGCACCCTTCGACACTTGGCACCCTTCAGCTCCCTTTGGCACTTGTCAAATCTCACAAAGATCTGTCTAGGATAATTACCTTTCATGTGCCCCTCAATTTTGCACTTAGTACACCAAAGATCATTAGTTTCTTTATTGTTTTTTTCCCGCCTTCAATTCTCTCATCATTCTCATCATATCTCGTCATAGGGCATGGATTGCTGTCGATTCATCATCTCTGCTATCTTGAGTGCTCTCATCATCATTTGTCCTCTTCCTTTGAGAGGATTTTTTTTTTACTCTCAATGTTCTATTCCCGATTATAAACATTAGTATGCAATGACGGAGGTATCATCTTCATTTTATTTATTAGTGAAGAGTTCAATCCCTCGATAAACCAATGCTTCTTCAATCCGTCTGCCGGTTGGTTCTTTGATTTTACCAACAATTCCTTGAGCCTACAATTGTAAGCTCGTACATTCTCATGTTTCCCTTTCATGTTGTAAATTTCAGTGATGATCTCACAGTTGTCACGTCACAGTTTAAACTCAATCTTGAACGCCTTCTTCAACGCACCCTAGGAAACTATGGATGAAGCATCCAATTTTGTGAACCAGTCAATGGTTGTACCTCATAGCGTTGTTGGAAATGCTCTTAGCCAATAGTCATTTTCCTCTTGACTACTTGCTACTTAGATTGTCTTGCATGTCTTGTAGTGCTTCATAGGATCTTCTGACCCATTCATCGTGAACTTCAGCAGTTTCTACTGATCCACATTTGGGCTTGTCAGAGGAGTCACCATCTTTCTCGCCTACTTGCTTCATTGTGTATCGAACCTGGGTGGACTGTTCCAACTGCTATGTTCCGGTGCTTTCTTCGCACCCTCGTCCACATGCGCATCCTCTACACGTCCGCGTCCAATGCCCCAACACCTATTGGTACTTTTAGGCTCTGAATCGTTCCTATACTCCCTCCGTTTGACGGTCTTTGCTTTAGATCCTTTAATTTTGGGATCTCCTGAGATGGATAGATTATCAATATGGTGGAATATGTCTAGCAGTTCAAGATTTCCTTCTTCGTACTCCTCGTCTGGTGTTGTTTGTAAGGACGGGTTGTTTGGTTGGTCAGCAAGGTCAAGACATGTTTCATCTAGGAGTGGTAAGTGTTTAGCAATATCCTCTCACTCATTCCACTTAAGATTTGTGCCTTCTTTTCTCGATGGTTTCCTTTCCTCCCAAGTTTGGCTTTAGCTAATGCTTCGGCTTTTACTTCATTCTCGAGAAGGGGTCCAACTTGGGAATCTTTCAATGGGATTTTCCTCAAATATTTCTTTTAATTTTCTCCTTTGATCACATGGTATTGACCACCTTGTAGCTTGTTCTCACCTTTATTGGGATCTAAGAGCATGAATCATGCAATGCTGGTCCAATTTCTTTTAAGGCAATGACGCCCAACACTTACTGCTATACATGGTAAATTACATACATGAAATAATAATAAAGATGGTAGTGTGTACTAGATATAGGAGTAAAGTATATCTTTATTTGCTCATGAATTCATTACAGAGAAGAAGGCCAGAGATGGTTGGCCAAGGATTACATTTCATTGGACTACACCATACGACCTTCCTTGACAATACACAACATATTTAAAGGAGCCAACTGTTGCCGAGAGGAACACAACCGCCAATTAACTGACACTTACAACTACCTGAGAGTGACAACCAATTTAATACAAACAATTAATACATTGTTGAATAACCAATATTATTAAACATAACAATAGGCATTGTATGCTGACTACAAAGCTCATGTTTTGTTTTTTGAAGAATATTTACTAGATTTGGCAAATGGGCTCACATCCCATACTGCCAATATCCACCATGGGACCTTATAATTCTTAGATTGTATGGATATCACTCTGTTGCATTTTAAGGGCATATTGTTCTACTTGCCGACACTACCCCTTCTCCCATGGGGCTACTACTTCACTCCATTCATAAGGATATTGTTCTACTTCACCAACTGCTCCACCTGCAGGGATATTGTTCTACTTCTTCAACCACTCCACCTGCTACTCCTATGCAATACCACTCCACTCACTCCTATGGAACTATTACTCTAGAACACTACTCTGTCACTTCCTCTTCTGGAATGGCCACTCTTCTTCACTATTCCACCAACAAAGATACATTATTCCACCAACAAAGATACCGCTCAATCTGCTCCTCTATCAGAACCACTGCTCCTTCTGTGGGTACCACCCTCAACATGCCTGTCAGAACTAAGATGTATCTTTGGGGATATGAGTCCAGGTCTCTAAGAAGTGAACATTATGGACTTAATTATTTAAATTCAAACCCTTGGACAAATAAAAAAAATTGCCAGCTAGTTTTTGGTATTCGTTTTTGGAAAAATGTTGTGGGCTTTACAATAGGTGCTCATATGCAATCCATGTGGAGAGATAGGGGAATCCTCTAAACTCCTGGAGTTGTAAAATATCACGTACAGTTTTTCTAAGTTGCCATCTATGATGAATTTCTCAAACGTCCCATCTCAATACACTGAAGACACCATTCTTGAGGAGGACCATTATGCTTTGAACTTTATTATCCTCACAATTAACATGTAAAGGCTCATCGATTTTTCTGTCAAAACCTTTTCTTTTTGAACTCTTGCATTAGACTCCTTTTCTGATAGGAAATGTGGCAGACAGATAGGAAGGGAAAAGCTTCTTTCTAAAGAATCCAGCACCTTCTTGTATAAGAAATGATAATTGTTAGTTAATGCTCAGCATAGTTCTTTTCTTCAATTAAACCTTTTGTCTCAGGTAAACTCTTGTAAATTTGTGTTAAGAATTCATTCCCCTGTTCATTTCATTCCTAAGCTGCTATTTTATGTTAGTTTATTGTATTTTTACACAAACTTTTTTGGTTCCTTTTTAAGTTTTTAATTATAAATTAAAAAAACATGTGTATAGCATGCTGCCTAATGTACTAAAGTTTTGAAGTGATCCTTCCAAAAACTCATTCCTTGTTTAGACACCAATTCAATTTTCCCATGTCAGTAACATATAAAACTGTCAGTGCTTTATTTCCTATTCTGACATTTAATGTTAAAGGTCTCTAATATCTTAAATTCAAATATAACAATTTGATATTAAAGAATTATAAATTCCCGATATATGCAGGCAAATTAATAATTTTTAATGGTGTCTTCCTATAGAGGTATATTCATTTCCTATTGCATGATGAGCAGGTCTGATCAAGAGAAAATGGTATTGGTTGACATGCACTCAACGCCCGGTCAACCTTGGGACTATTGTCCAAGGACAACCTTGAGAAGAATCGCAACTAAATTGGAAGAAGAATTTGGTTTGGTATTGAAATATGGTCGACTTACTGTTAAATATAATTATCACTTTATAGTTTCCTAGTGTCTGAAAAATTATGAGAACTTTGCTATGTTCTAAAATTGTAGTGGATTTTGATCTTAAAGATTTCAATTGTACAGGTTATAAATGCGGGTTTTGAGAGTGAGTTTTATCTTCTAAGGAGGTTTGTCTTCATTTAGCCTGTAATAAACATGCAGTCTTTACCTAACCGTCAATTCATGTTGAATAAGGCTTTAATGATATCATATGCTGACAAGATAGTAATCAAAGTTTTCATTTGGAAGTGATAATTTAATTGATGTTTTAATCATCCAGGGAAGATAACAACAATTGGATTGCGATTGATTCCACACCGTACTGCTCAACTGCAGCCTTTGATGGTGCAGCACCTGTTCTGTTGGAAGTTCTTAAAGCTCTTCAAACAATGCATATTTCTGTAGAGCAGGTATTCATGTTTTTAAAAAATTCAAAATTCTATATTGTCATTTGTGCATTTTTGTCTGTGTGCCCGTTTCTTCTTGCACACCATGCTCGTTTATTGTTTATATTGATGATATGCAGTTCATTTGTGATTCAATAATAGTTAAACATAGAAAAGAATATCTTTCTCAAGAATTTCTTGGCATAACAAAAGATAAAGATATTACAGGACTTCCCAAGGTACAAGGCAAGAATTGTGTTTATGTCGTAGTGGACAAATTGACTGAGTTTGCTCATTTGTATGCCATTTCAGCAGTATTTACAAAAGTACAGGTGGCAGATTTATTTTGCAGAGAGGTTTTTAGACTTAATGGGTCAACAAAGAACATCATCAGTGATAGGTAGAACAAGTTTATGAGCTTGTTTTTGTAGTTGTTTAAGTTTTGTGGAATAGAATTGACTCCTAGCAATAGCTACCACTCCAAGACAGATGGACAAACTGAAATTGTCAACAAATGGGTGGAGGGATACCCACACAACTATGTTTCAGGGCTGCAAAAACCATGGGTTAAGTTGCTGCTTTTGGAAAAGTATTGCTATAACACCACCTACCATATGACTATCAAGATGTCACCTCTCATTGATTTACTTTTTATAGATCGCTGAGTACCTAGACCCAAAGATCTATACTAGGAGAGTCAAATGCATGACATCTTTAAGAGATAGCATCCAACATGCTCAAAATCAGCAAAAGATGTACGTTGTTCAGCATCATATTGAGTGAGCATTTGAGGTAGGAGAAATGGTTTACTTGAGATTGTAGCCTTACAAATAGTTCATCTTGCATAGATGCATGCTTTTTTGTCATTGATGTCAAACTTGTAGTCCTTGATGTTGTCTGTGGCCCAAAAAGTGTGTATGGTGGAAGGATGTTATGATTAGCTTTGTTATGTGTTCAGGTTATTGCATACAAAGGTTGGGGAAGAAAGTTCAAGAATAGTAGCATAAGTGTACATATTCTGTAAGAACCCCAATGGTTCTACCTTTTAAATTTCAGCGAGAATACATAAATGATATGAACTAAAATTCAACAAACACAAAGAACAGAGGATACAAGAGACTTGTTGTCCTCAATTTTGTATTCGCAAAATTGGGGCAACCTTACGAAATTTTTGTAGGTTAAATTCTCTAAGAAATGTTATTAAAATGATAACGTTTTTATCTAAAGTCTAAAATCGTTGAATTTAAAACATATAACATATGTTATTATGATTTTAGAATCTCGTGATACAATACATATTATTTTAAAATGGATGTGTTATGGCTTTACGAAATAAGCGTTGATTTTTAATTACTTGGCGTACATTTTCCTTGCTTATAAATTTTATGGTTTTCATTTTTATGAAATAAACGTTGATTAATGCATATCGTTTGTTATATTAAAATAAATATGTATCATTTATAAAACCATGGCTTAGCTGGGAGTATCGTTTTTGCCTTATGGCGTGGCATGTACATACTGTAAGGCGTCGAATTTTTACTCCATTGCATATCATTTTTAAATGATAAAACATATGCTAAGTTTCTTATTAAACTCGTGGCTTTCTTTTCCAAGGAGGGCGTTTAGTTTTAAAGGACTTGCATATTATTTTTAAGTTTAAAATAAAATGTCAACGTTTCCTAAACCCACGATTTTCACTTAATTGCAGAGGGCGTCGTTTTCTAAAATTTTTTAGGATTGCATTTGTTTTAAATTTCGCAATACATATGCAAACACTTTAAAGCCCGCCTCTGCTCATTTTTGCCTTGTATCATGCTTTCATTTACCCATCGCTAGTCTTTTCGTCTGAAGTAAAATCTGCAAAAGTTCCAATTCATGCAAAATTCTGCCAAATGTCATGCAAATCCGAAAGGATAGGTTCGAGAAGAGAGTTTAACGCCGTTTTTGACTTGGGAACTTAACATTTGTTGATTCTCATCCGCATATGAAGGTCTCACGTCTCTTAAAAATTGTCATTTTTTCTGCTAGAACTTAGACGTCAATGGAAGTACGAACTTAATGATGGAGTCTTTCACTTGTTTTTGATTTAGGACTCATGCACTCCACAACAACCCGTGTTTTGGGATTTCTCTGATATTTACATAGTCATTCTTGCGCATCTTATGTTCATTTATACTTTCCATTGGTCGTTTTTGCATTGTATTGGTTGTTTTTATTTCTTGATTCTATCTGGACTTCTTATAATCATTTCAGTTCTTCCCATGGTCGGTTTTGCTAAAGTTGTTATTGCAAGCAGATATCATAAGTCGTTTTGGTTTTCCATGCTCCCATTTTGCATCTAGAGGAATTTCTGAGCGTTTTCATGTGCCCTAGCTCGCATTTTCTGCTCTTTATCATGGTCGTTTTTACATCTGGAGGCATCATGGAGTTGTATAAATGTTCAAGTTTTTCCCATTAAAACTAGTTTTCAAAGACGCGTGGTCTCGTGCAATATAGTCATATACACGGTATGGGTGCATGAAGGGGCATGAGCTTACGGAGTGAATTAGTTGTAGCGATATGCCATGGGTTTGACTAGAAGGCTTTAGAACCTTTCAAACATATACAGCCAGGTCTATAAAACTAAAATGACCTTTGTCTGCAACCTCTTTGTTTATGCCAAAGAGAAAGCTTATGAATGGCACACTGAAATTCATTGAAGCTTAACCAAAGAATGTGTATCAGATTTTGTTAATATACTGGCAGCATGTATATGGAAACTTTGAAACAAGGTCCTGTTGTGAGGTCTTTCACACATCACCCCAATTCTTTGGGACCCCCTGTTTTTTTTGGATTTTGGAGTTGAACTTGAGAGATTTAATGGTGAAATTGATAAGTTTGTCGGTGTTCAATGGCACCCCAAGGGGGGATTGGGAAGAAAGTGTTTGTTGGTGTTTTAGATGGAAATTGCCCTTGGGGCGGAAATGTCCGTACCCTTGGACATTTCCGCCATGTTGCCTTTGACCAGCCTTCTTCCCTTCATTCTTTCCTCCTTGGCTAAGGGGATGAGTTATGAGACTTGATGGCTATGTCTAGTGAATGTGTTTGAAGTGAGTTTGATGAAGTCCAACTTTGCAAGGTTTCCTAGGGTTGGGATGGAGGTTGGTAATGGTGCTAGACTGAGTTTTGGATGGCCATGTCCATCCCACTCATGATTTCCGCCAACTACCTTTATGCAAATCTTCCCCCCCCCAACTTGGAGTCAAAAAGTTCAAAGAGGTAAATCGAGTGGGAATGCCAAGGAATGAAGTTAAGATGTTTGGATTGAATGTGTTTGTAGGGGGTGGATGTTTTAGGGACCTTGGTGTCCAAGGTGCTGGCGGATTCCGCCCAGCCCTTGGACATCATGTCCAAGGACCCTCCAATTTCCGCCATGAAAGTAAATTTCCCAGCTCTCTCCTTTTTTCCCCCCCAAACTCCTTCCTTCTTGTCATATGGATGGATGCTTGCAACTCGAAGGTCTAGGAGAGATGTCCATGGTCTGGGCGGATTCCGCCCAGCCCTTGGACTGGCTGTCCAAGGTGCCTCTCGTTTCCGCCCAACCTAGTGGCAAGTCAAGTTAGGTAATGAAGTGTTTGAAGGAAGTTTAAGCTTAGCTTGAGATGGTTGATGGCATTTTGGATGACAAGAGGAAGTGATTGAAGGCCGAGTTTGGGAGGATGCCTATGCTGGGCAGAAATGTCCAGCCCCTTGGACAATTCCACCAATAGGGCTAGGAGCCAGCCCTTACTCCTCTTTCCAAGGACTTCTCCCTCTTGGCCATAGTGGTGATAATTTCCCGAGCTTAGAAGCATGTTAATCTATGGCAAAGGATATTGAATGTTTGAAGTATGAAGTGGACTGTTTTGAGGACATGGCATGATGGCCTTGTCCAAGGTGTTGGCGGATTCCGCCAGCCCCTTGGACATCATGTCCATGGTACTCTAAATTTCCGCCATGCTCTTGAGACTTGAACTTTCTCCCATGTGATTGTAAGGTTGATGCTAGAGGGTTTTGACAAGATGTTT
>MU224633.1:373776-408465 GCA_018584345.1 Thuja plicata | reverse complement strand
TGCATTTTCTCATTGGCTTGCCACTGAGGTGTCAGTTTCTCATTTGTCGGTATGATGGCAACCCTAATTAGGGTTTGCAATATTTGATCTTGGCCCTTGATTTTGCCCCTTAATCTTGGCCACTCGTGATTTGGAGCCTCTATATAAGGCCATTTGCTCTCATTTGTAAAGGGTTGAAGAATATTGTTGCATATATAATACCAAAATTGCTTCTCTTATCATTGTTGTGTCCTGCTTGGTGATTAAGAACACTTGGTATTATTGCATGGTTTCTACTTCCAATTGTTAAAGTTAGAATTCATTGAGTTGATTAAGATAGATTTCATTTGATGTTGTTAGAATAGAAGTAGATGGCTAGTTGTATGGTGATATTGGTAAATGTTTGATAGGGATCTATATACTAGGCCACTAGCATCCTAGCGGCTTGTTAGGAAGCCTTGTGTGATTATCTAGTCCAATTTCCCTTGAATCATTGCATCTATGGAGGTAGCGCCACTGGCAAGCTTTCATTAGGTTTGATCCCCGTCCATTTGCTAATCTTTCCATTCCATAGGAGTAGTAGTAAAGCAGTAAGTAGTTTAGTAGTGAGAGTTTTGATGAGTGAAGTTGGAAGTGATATAAATTAAGGAGATAGATCCGTTGAATATACATTGAAAAGCTAAGTCCCATCATCATCATGGCAAGAATCTGATATCGTTGAATGAACAACGTAAGCCCGCCTACGTGATTAACCAGCAAATCACATTAATATAACTGAGTTAGCATCCACAGGTGTAAGGAACCTTGGAGTTTTCTCATGTTCTTCATGAGTATTTACGTTTCAAGAGAGGGTTGAGCATTTGATATCCTGTATCAAGTATTCAATTCCTATATGTTATGTAGTGGTACAAAACTGACATCAACAGGTCCAAGCAAGAATATCATGATTTCCACTAGACTCTAGGTGGAAGGTTGCCGTTCTATATGTTTATGAGGGTATGTAAGGACTGTCACAGGATGAAGAAAATGGTATAAACAGTTCTAGAAGCTTCAGCAAAAGAGGACAAATGCCTAGAGTAATAAAAATGACAAGGAAGATTACCATTACAAAGTGCAGAGAGGTAGTTTTCATGACTGGTATGATAGGTAACATAATTACTATGGTTGTGGGCAGAGAGATTAGAGATATTGCTTCTATGAAAGGGTTGATGACAGAGTTGTAAAGTGTTCAAACAATGTTTGAAGATAGTGGGGATGTTGGAACAGCAATCGGTAGTGTTACAACAACACTTTTGAATCAGAAGATGTTGCTGCCCGTATAGGTGAAAACTTAGGAAAAGTTACAGCAGAATGTTGTGATGTTGTCATGCTTTCATAGTTGTTCCAAAATGTTCATAGCTGTTACATGAAATGACAATATCTTCAAGGTCTTCATGTAGTCACAAGATCACGAGCGAAACAATCAATCAAAATACATGATGTGATGACGATGAACAAGTCACAAAGGAACAACTATAATATAAAGTGTTTATTGTTATAAAGTGTTTTCTCTATGCTTTAAAGATTAATCAAGGGAGGACCACAAATTTATGAGTAAGGTCATGAGTATCACAATCTATGAAAACAATGATCAAACCGCAATGTCTTGTAGCAAAATTGAAGGAGGATGCTTTGATTGTTCAGGTGCTCTCATGGGCGTTCTCAAAAATTCTACGTTTCACCAAAGATGCAGGTTGCTCTTTAAAGTTTAAAGATCATAAAGCCTTCAAATATCTGTGTTGGTGTTTCTACTTTTCAAGCTCATCACCTCAGACATGCAGAGAAAAACATCCCCTCACTTGCGAGCTGCAACACATATAATTCTTCCCCTCAAGTGCCGCAATTTTGTATTGCAAGTTGAAGATGACATGAAAGTTCTTCCCCAAAAGTTGTGGTTGATCTTCCCAAAATTCTGATGCAGTCCTGGATATATTGAAAATTACTTGGAATCGGGTTTCTAAGACCTAATTATACAGATAAGTGTGAAGTTTCCAATATGCCATGTAGCCAAAAAAAGCCCACTTTTTGACTTTATTTCAATATGCATGTCTCCAAAAAAGTCCACCACGCATATAGCATATCCATCCATGAAAAAATACCCTTCCCATCTCATTGTTCCATGTTTAGACTTGCTGTCAAGGACGTGTAAAAGGTCAAAAAAGCCCACCTTTTTGTGTCCTTTACGAGATGTATGTTCTTCCCCTCAAACAAATGAAGATTCGTGTTGCAAGAAGCAAAGTATTCCTATACGGTTGCAAAGAAAAAGAGATCTTCCTCAAAATACAACATATGGTGTTCTCAACATGTGATTAAGTTTCAAAATCCTGATTACACATTCCAAGGTTGCAGAAGCATATCAAGCAGGAACAACCATATGATGGAGTCACACAAAGAGAGGGATAAGCGATGCAATGATTGCAGGCATAGAATGCTTTTAAAACTAAAACAGAAAGACACAAAGATGCCTCCAGTGATCACCATTATGATGCAGAGCGATATGCAGGCTCATATTCCGGTTCGAGATGATTTCACCAAACCTGAACAGATCACTCATCAGGCATCTTGTAGAAGCATAAAGACCGACAGAGGATGATGCAAATAGATGTCGTGTCTTGCTAGACACTTAGATGCTTTCATTATGCATTTTGTAAAAGTCTAGAATCTTTGACAGATTACACGATAATATTTAAAGTAGTCTCATGTAATCATGCTGCAAGAACATTAGGTTGTGCAGCATTGAATAAGTCAAAGTTAGTTAGTTATAGATAAGGTTTGAATAAATCAATGTTGTTAAGGGTTTCCCCTTTCCTCTCCACTCTTCTCTCTCCTCTTTTCCTATATAAGGAGGGGGGTTCATTGTAAATATTCATCTTTTGTTGTGTGCAAGAAAGCTATAGGCAATTCTATTGTATTCTGAAAACTTTGAGTTTCATTATGCAAAGTTGAGCGTTTGAATAAAGGAACAAGAATTGGCAAACTTTGTGTTGTTGGTTTGTAAAATTAATGAGTGTTCTTATGTCGCATTGGTTAATCCTTCCTCAAATTAACTGTTATCTTGCATATATCATTTGAGCGTTTTAATTCGAGTTGTCTGAAGACTTTGAGCTTCAGAGGATCAGGATTACTATAGAAAGTAGTGGCTGCAATATTCCAAGGACTGAAGACTTTGGGCTTCAGTATTGGGAGTTAGATAGATAGAGTACTTATTTGAAGTGAAGACAAGAGACTTTGAGCCCTTGTATCATTTCATCTTTAGATAAATTCACTGTTGTCTCAGTTGATTGTTCTTAAGTCAATCTCTGAGCCACAAGTATTACTGTTGTAAGGGGAACTGTATGTGTTACAGTTCAGTTCTACTTGAAGCCACCTGCGGTAAGAAGGGAGCCTCCCCTATTGCTAAGAGGAGAGAGTAATCTCACACACTGTTGCCTAAAATACACATTTTGCAAGTTGTAGTCTTAGTGACTTGCAAAATATTTAGCCAATAGTTTTTGGCGACTCTGCTGGGGATATTGAATGCATTTTTATCACAAGGTTGATAAGAAGTTCGATTGAGAGGATTTTGAGCTTCTACTTGATCTTCTTGTCCCAGAGAAGCGACGAAGGACTTTGCGCCTTCATGGACACTTTGCTTCTTTAACATTTTGTTGCTTTTTTCATAAGTCTTTTATCTACCTTCACTTTGCAATCTTTTTCTGAAAAAAGAGAAAAAGATTAATCGTTTGTTCTACAGGAGAGAACTGAACGACGTTCCATCCAAATTATTTTTTTGATCTAATTGCTCTACTAGGGATACGATACGCATTCGGAAGCATCATGCTTTCGTTTAAAGTATGCTTGTGTCCTATCCATTGTAATTATTTCATCAATTTTTTATTTCTTGTAGTTTTTCAAGCTTTTTACCAAGGACATGTAAATGGCCCAAGGTCCTTGGGGAAATGCTTTTGGTCCGTTGAATTTGGCTCTACCTCTACATGCTCTTCTTGATGGCTCACAGAAGAATTTATCAAAGCTCTTTGGTAATGGACAGCAACATTCTAATGAACATATTGTTGCTTTTTACGTTGTGTGCGGTGTTTTTGGTGTTGAACATGAGGACGTGTCTGTAAGGTTGTTTGTGGAAAATTTCCAAGGTGTAGCTGTTGATTGGTTTTATCATCTTGCACCATAGACTATCACAAACTGGGCTACTCTCATAGCCAAGTTTGAAGAAAGGTTCAAGCCGCCTGAAGATACTCATGCCCTGTTGGCCCGACTCACTCAGTTGAAGAAGGCATCTCACGTACCTATGCGTGAATTTGTAGCTCATTTCAACAAATTGATACAAAGGATTCCAGCTATTGCTCGGTCTACAGCTGCAAATTTGAAGTGTTTCTTTGTTAATGCTCAGATTCCCGAAGTCAAGTTTCTATTAAGAAGAGAAGCTCCTGCTACTCTTGCAGCTACACAGACATTGGCTATTGGAATTGAAGATCATCTTATTCTTGCTGGGCAGTTAAGAATTGAACCAAATGGGTTTGAAGAAAGTTATCTTTCTTCCGATTCATATTCTTCTATGACAAAGACGGATCCTGCGGTGCATAGGTTAGCAAATGAGTTGCTTGCTCTCAAAAAGAAAATAGCTTTGGGTATGTTCTTCGTTCCTCACGAAGATGTACAAAGAAAACCTCTTCTAAATGTTTCTATAGTTCTACAATTGAAGATCAACAAAAGTTAGTTTCATCACCACAGAAGCTTGCTATTGAGGCACCATCAGTGAAGGCAACAACAAACCGTCCTGAATCTGAGGACAGTGATCTTTCTATACTCTTCCAAGAAAAGGAAGAAGACATAGCTGGCGACTCTTATTTATGGTTCACACAGTCTCAAAAAGCCATTAATGAAAATCAGAAAGATGCAACTCATTCTTCTGATGTTCAAGTGCGTGAAGACAATCATGTCATTAGACATGAAAATATGGATATGCATGAAGGTTCCAGTCAAGCTCGCAATAGTGCATCTTTGTTTCAAGGTCATGAACTTGAACGAGTGTTGCATGAAAGATTTACCCCCGAACTTGATGAAGATCATTTCATGACTACTATAGAAGAGTTTTGCTCAAATCTTGTTGGTGATTCTCCTCAGTTTGAAATTTGTAACCAGCATGGTGCATAAGGAAGCAAGGTAACTCATTTTGATCAGCCTGACGTGATGATGGTTGATGAACCAGTTACTCAAGTTGCAGCTGACAAGAAGAGTTCACAATTTGTTCGATCAAGGGGATGTCCCATAAGGCATCTCGCTTGGTTGGAGGCCAACGGAAAATTAGATGTTCCACTTGTACCTAAGTATGAAGATACAGTTGAGGAAGAGGCTAAACAGACATTTGCAGTTCAACAGGGGCAATTTAGTAGCAACAATACATATGATTCATCTCAAGAAGGTGAATTTGTTCATTTCTTCCAAGAGGTGTTACATCAAGCATTGACATCATTGCTCCAGTTGTTCCTATTCATCTGAACAAAGCTGCATGTGAACATGCAAAGTATTGTAAGCTGCTGAAAAAAGGTAGCTATATTGTTGAGCCAGTAAATGGTTTCATCTGACAAGTTGCAAAGTTGGCTAGTTTTAAATAGGTAGATTCTCTTTGTTTTCAATAAGTGCGCTTGCACAGTTTTGTGTTTTGTTTTTAATTAGGTGCTTTGCATCGGTCGCGTCATCCTTTTGTTTTGTGTTTTTGATGCTTGACTCTGTAGCCCAATGGATACTTAAGGCACTTGGAGATTCTGGATTCTACATTCCTTGTTGTTTCTAAGAACAAACGAGCTATGTTCCCTAGTCAGAGCCAGTTGTTTTCCTCAATTTTGTATTCGCAAAATTGGGGCAACCTTACAAAAATTTTGTAGGTTAAATTCTCTAAGGCATGTT
The DNA here is from genome assembly GCA_018584345.1 of Thuja plicata. NCBI lineage: Eukaryota > Viridiplantae > Streptophyta > Pinopsida > Cupressales > Cupressaceae > Thuja > Thuja plicata. The sequence continues at coordinate 402,540 of MU224633.1, read as the reverse complement.
ATTAAAATGATAACGTTTTTATCTAAAGTCTAAAATCGTTGAATTTAAAACATATAACATATGTTATTAATAACATATGTTATTATGATTTTAGAATCTCGTGATATGATACATATTATTTTAAAATGGATATGTGTTATGGCTTTACAAAATAAGCGTTGATTTTTAATTACTTGGCGTACATTTTCCTTCCTTCTAAATTTTACTATTTTCATTTTTATGAAATAAACGTTGATTAATGCATATCATTTGTTATATTAAAACGAATATGTATCATTTATAAAACTGCGGCTTAGCTGGGAGTATCGTTTTTGCCTTATGGCGTGGCATGTACATATTATAAGGCGTTGAATTTTTACTCCATTCCATGTCATTTTTAAATGATAAAACATATGCTAAGTTTCTTATTAAACTCGTGGCTTTCTTTTCCAAGGAGGGTGTTTAGATTTAAAGGACTTGCATATTATTTTTAAGTTTAAAATAAAATGTGAATGTTTCCTAAACCCATGGTTTTCACTTAACTACAGAGGGCGTCATTTTTTAAAAAAATTTAGGATTGCATTTGTTTTAAGTTTCGCAATACATATGCAAACACTTTAAAAGCACGCCTCTGCTCATTTTTGCCTTGTATCGTGCTTTCATTTACCCGTTGCTAGTCTTTTCGTTTGAAGTAAAATCCGCAAAAGTTCCAATTCATGCAAAAGTCTGCCAAATGTCATGCAAATCCGAAAGGATAGGTTCGAACAGAGAGTTTGACGCCGTTTTTGACTTCGGAACTTAACATTTGTTGATTCTCATCTGCATATGAAGGTCTCACGTCTCTTAAAAATTGCAATTTTTTCTGCTAGAACTTAGATGTCAATGCAAGTACGAACTTAATGATGGAGTCTTTCACTTGTTTTTGATTTAGGACTCATATGCACTCCACAACAACCCGCATTTTGGGATTTCTCTGATATTTACATAGTCATTCTTGTGCATCTTATGTTCATTTATACGTTCCATGGGTCGTTTTTGCATTGTATTGGTTGTTTTTATTTCTTGATTCTATCTGGACTTCTTATAATCATTTCAGCTCTTCCCATGGTCGGTTTTGCTAAAGTTGTTATTGCAAGCAGATATCATAAGTCGTTTTGGTTTTCCATGCTCCCATTTTGCATCTAGAGGAATTTCTGAGCGTTTTCATGTGCCCTAGCTCGCGTTTTCTGCTCTTTATCATGGTCGTTTTTACAATTGGAGGCATCATGGAGTTGTATAAATGTTCAAGTTTTTCCCATCAAAACTAGTTTTCAAAGACATGTGGTCTCATGCAATATAGTCTTTGTTTATGCCGAAGAGAAAGCTTATGAATGGTAAACTGAAATTCATTGAATCTTAACCAAAGAATGTGTATTAGATTTTGTTAATATACTGGCAGCATGTATATGGAAACTTTGAAACAAGGTCCAAGCAAGAATATCATGATTTCCACTAGATTCTAGGTGGAAGGTCATCGTTTTATATGTTTATGAGGGTATGTAAGGACTGTCATAGGATGAAGAAAATGGTATGACACAGTTCTAGAAGCTTCAGCAAAAGAGGACAAATGCCTAGAGTAATAAAAATGACAAGGAAGATTAACATTACAAAGTGTAGAGAGGTAGTTTTCACGACTGGTATGATAGGTAACATGATTACTATGGTTGTGGGCAGAGAGAATAGAGATATTGCTTCTATGAAAGGGTTGATGAAAGAGTTGTAAAGTGTTCAAACAATGTTTGAAGATAGTGGGGATGTTGGAACAGAAACCGGTAGTGTTACAACAACACTTTTGAATCAGAAGATGTTGCTTCCATTATAGGTGAAAACTCTGGAAAAGTTACATCAGAATCTTGTGATGTTGTCATGCTTTCATAGATGTTCCAGTATGTTCATAGCTGTTACATGAAATGACAATATCTTCAAGGTCTTCATGTAGTCACAAGATCACGAGGGAAACAGTCAATCAAAATACATGATGTGATGACGATGAACAAGTTACAAAGGAGAAGCTATAATATAGAACAAAGATGAAGGGTTTATTGTTAAGAAGTGTTTTCTCTATGCTTTAAAGATTAATCAAGGGAGGACCACAAATTTATGAGTAAGGTCATGAGTATCACAATCTATGAAAACATTGATCAAACCGCAATGTCTTGTAGCAAAATTGAATGAGGATGCTTTGATTCTTCAGGGGCTCTCATGGGCATTCTAAAAAGTTCTACGTTTCATCAAAGATGCAGGTTGCTCTTTAAAGTTTAAAGATCACAAAGCCTTCAAATATCTGTGTTGGTGTTTCTACTTTTCAAGCTCATCACCTTAGACATGTAGAGAAAAACATCCCCTCACTTGCGAGCTACAACGCGTTTAATTCTTTCCCTCAAGTGCCACAATTTTGTATTGCAAGTTGAAGATGACATGAAAGTTCTTCCCCAAAAGTTGTGGTTGATCTTCCCAAAATTTTGATGCAGTCCTGGATGTATGGAAAATTGCTTGGAATCGGGTTTCTAAGACCTAACTATACAGACAAGTGTGAAGTTTCCAATATGCCATGTAGCCAAAAAAGCCCACTTTTTGACTTTATTTCAATATGCATGTCTCCAAAAAAGTCCACCACGCTTATGGCATATCCATCCATGAAAAAATACCCTTCCCATCTCATTGTTCCATGTTTAGACTTGCTGTCCAAGACATGTAAAAGGTAAAAAAATCCCACCTTTTTGTGTCCTTTACGAGATGTATGTTCTTCCCTTCAAACAAATGAAGATTCGTGTTGCAAGAAGCAAAGTATTCCTATACGGTTGCAAAGAAAAAGAGATCTTCCTCAAAATACAACATATGGTGTTCTTCTCAACATGTGATTAAGTTTCAAAATCCTGATTACACATTCTAAGGTTGCAGAAGCATATGCAGTAGGGACAACCATATGATGGAGTCACACAAAGAGAGGTATAAACGATGCAATGATTGCAGGCATAGGATGCTTTCAAAACTAAAACAGAAAGACACAAAGATGCCTCCTAGTGATCACCATTATGATACAGAGCGACATGCAGGCTAATATCCCGGTTCGAGATGATTTCACCAAACTTGAACACATCACTCATCAGGCATCTTGTAGCAGCATAAAGACCGACAGAGGATGATGCAAATAGATGTCATGTCTTGTCAGACACGTAGATGCTTTCATTATGCATTTTGTAAAAGTCTAGAATCTTTGATAGATTACACGATAATATGTAAAGTAGTCTCATGTAATCATGCTGCAAGAACATTAGGTTGTGCAGCATTGAATAAGTCAAAGTTAGCTAGTTATAGATAAGGTTTGAATAAATCAAAGTGGTTAAGGGTTTCCCCTTTCCTCTCCACTCTTCTCTCTCCTCTTTTCCTATATAAGGAGGGGGGTTCATTGTAAATATTCATCTTTTGTTGTGTGCAAGAAAACTATAGGCAATTCTATTGTATTCTGAAAACTTTGAGTTTCATTATGCAAAGTTGAGCGTTTGAATAAAGGAACAAGAATTGGCAAACTTTGTGTCGTTGGTTTTGAAAATTAACGAGTGTGTTCTTATGTTGCATTGGTAAATCCTTTCTCAAATTAACTGTTATCTTGCATATATCATTTAAGTGTTTTAATTCGAGTTGTTTGAAGACTTTGAGCTTCAGGGGATCAGGATTACTATAGAAAGTAGTGGCTGCAATATTCCAAGGTCTGAAGACTTTGGGCTTCAGTATTGGGAGTTAGATATATAGAGTACTTATTTGAAGTGAGGACAAGAGACTTTGAGCTCTTGTATCATTTCATCTTTAGATAAATTCACTGTTGTCTCAGTCGATTGTTCTTAAGTCAATCTCTGATCTATTGGTATTATTGTTGCAAGGGGAACTGTATGTGTTACAGTTCAGTTCTACTTGAAGCCACCTGCGGCAAGAAGAGAGCCTCCCCTATTGCTGAGAGGAAAGAGTAATCTCACACACTACTGCCTAAAATACACATTTTGCAAGTTGTAGTCTTTGTGACTCGCAAAATATTTAGCCAACAAGACTTATCCTGGGAAAACCCTCCTCTTGAGGGTGAAAAACCCAGCCCAAAAAAATTGACGATCCCTTTTTTGAGTTCTCAAAACCAATATAATGATTTCTCGTTTATGATTGAAGACATTAAAACTTCCAATCAATAAGCATTATACATTTTATCCACAGATAGAGGTCTTGACTATAAATGGTAGAATAAAGACAAATATTACGAATATCTCACAGATACTCCTAATACTGAACAATTTCACAATATATATAACATCGATCATATACAGATCGAACACACTAAAGAAACATAGAGCTCTGAACAAATACACAAAATTCTCTGCCAAGCGATCCTCACACATAGACCCAATAATACTATTCAATTTTTTTGAGAATAAATTTGTCGTGCAAGACTTTTAGTATTCTAGCGCTTAACCATAGAGATCACACAATAGCTAGAGAGGCTCGCGTGGAATGCCAAGCAATGACGGTTACAAGCACCGACCATACTCCCATAGCATTTACGATTATTCATAATATACACCAATGACAATCTTCATAATCACGAACCGAGGTTAATCAAGGCACGAAGAATTCACATTGCCAATTCATATCATCTACGTTGCCATGTCACCATATTCCCAGTCGTTAAGAAGGGATGGATAATAGAAGAAACCCGATGATAAGAAACAACTTGACCACGATAGGGAGCCAATGAAGATTCTTAGCTGAATAGAACAAAAAACTAAAGAAAGCCAGAAACTCGATAAAATACGAAGCCGCTCTCGAATAGAAACACCTCCACAGAAAAGTGACAGCTCCCGTGGATACAAAATGGAGAGACATGAATATAGAGAAGCATCACTAGTATGAAGAATTTTTGTTGCTACTATCAGAACTTTAACACTCCCTCTTAGCAAGAGAGATTATTCATTATGACAAACATGAAAGGTTGCATCAAAAAGAAATGTCAATAACAAAATCTCATCACAGATTTTCTCAACATCATATTGTCATTTCAGCATGACATTCACCATAGCTACTCCTAGAGAGTGAAAGAAGAGAAAACTAAGTCATGGAGTCTCACACATGACTTCCACCATGGCTACTCCCATAGGGTGAATCCACCATAGCTACTCCCAAAGGGTGGAACAAGGGCTTTCACCTCATACTTCTCTCATTGAGAAGAATGCATTAACAAGAGATTTCACCACAAACTTCTCCTTCACATAGAAGAACTCATTAACAAGGGATTGCACCTCGAATTTCTCCATCACAGAGAACTCATTAACAAGAGATTGCACCTCGAACTTCTCCCTCACAGAGAAGAACTCATTAACAACATGTATAAGAATCACTGAAGTTGAGACTCTCTCTTAGTAAGAGCATCATTCTCCGCAATACCAAGCTTGTCCGCAAATGTTCTTGAGCTCCACTGCTTTCCGTTGAACCATATCTCTCAAGTAATGATATTTAATTTCCACATTCTTTGTTCTATTATGGAAAACAAGATTAGTCGAAAGCTTCACACAACTTTGGTTATCATAAAGAATCACTGTAGGTTCCAAGGGCTGCCCAAACAACCCTGCAAGTAATTTGCGAAGCCAAACTGTTTCTATTGCAGCCACACAAGCTACTACATATTCTGCTTCAGCTATACTCTGAGCAACACATGATTGTTTCCTACTGCACCAGGAAATCATAGTTGAACCTAGGCTGAAACAACATCTTGAAGTACTCAACCTGTCAGGCACACACCTTTCTCAATCTGAATTGGAGAGCCCCTACAAGTTCAACTCTTTACAAGAGGGATATTTTAGACCATATCCCACTGTACCACATACATATCTCAATATGTGTTTGGCTGCAACAAGATGAATCTGTCTTGGTTCACACATGAGCTAACATAGAGTGTTAACATCATAACATATATCAGGCCTAGTATTAACCAGATACATTAAAGAACCAATTAATTTCCTGTACAAAGTGGGATCAACTAAATTTGAAGTGGATGAAACCTCATGTAACTTTTTCAGATTTGCTTCCATAGGTGTAGCCATGGGCTTACAGTCTAACATGCCAAACCTTTTCAAAATATCAATAGCATATTTCCCTTGACATAAAATGATCTCATTTGGTCTTTGCCATCCTTCAAGTCCAAGGAAGTAGTGCATAAGACCGAGATCTTTCATCTCAAATTCAGAAGCTGACTCCTTACAGTTCATAACGAGATCATCTTCACCAATGAGAAACAAATCAACATAAAGTATTAAGATTAAGGCTTTATCATCAATTACCTTGAAATATAAGTTTGGATCAACATCATTCTTTAGGAAGCCTAAGCTCAATAAATAATGATCAATTCTCTCATACCAAGCACATGGAGCCTGTTTAAGGCCATACAAGGCCTTCTTCAATTTGTACACATGTGATTCCTTCTCATGAATCACAAAACCCTTTGGCTGCTCAATGAAAACTTCTTTTTCAATTACCCCATTCAAGAATGCTGTCTTCACATCCATTTGATGAAGTTTCCATCCCCTAACTACTACAATAACTATGATTGTCCTAATAGAAGTGTAACGTGCTATAGGTGCAAAGGTCTCTTCGTAATCTATACCTTCCTTTTGAGAAAACCCCCTGGCTACAAATCTAGCTTTATATTTCTCTACACTCCCATCAGCTACATGTTTGATTTTGAATAACCACTTAGAAGAAACAACAGATTTACCTTTGGGCCTAGGAACAATGTCCCAAACATCATTCTTGATGATGGATTGATACTCCATCATTGCATCCCTCCACACTTGCTGATTTGAAGCCTCCTCAAAACTTAATGGCTCAAATGCAATAATGTGACTCATCAAAGCAACATATCCTGCAAACTTACGAGGTCTTTTACTTTCCCTGAAAGTGCCACATAGGGCTTTCATATTTTTCAGCCTCTTGCATAAAATGCTTGGCCCACAATGGTCTCTTCTTATCAACCGAAGCATTACCTGAACCAACAAAAGTATCTATAGGATCACCCGGATCAACAAAATCTTCTAACTCTATGGACTCCCTCTGAGTCTCTCAAGGGGAATCCGGGATAGTCATATCCATATCTTGAGAAGGTTCAAAATCTTCTCTATCAATTTCCATATTAGATGCTTTAGATCTTTTACAAGCTATATCTTCTTAAAAGGAAACATCTCTTCTAATTTCAATCTACTTTTGACCTAGAATGTAAATTCTATATGGTTTTGATGATTCACAATAACCAACAAAAAATGTCTTTCTTTCCTGAAGGTTCTAACTTAGTCATTTTATCTTTTAGAACATGAATGTAGACTGGACATCCAAAAATTCTAAGATGACTAATATCTGGTTTAGAACCTGTGAATGCTTCTTCTAGTGTCATATTGTCAAGAATTTGCTGTGGGCTACGATTCTGAATATATATCGTTGTCTTGCAAGCTTCTGCCCATAAAAATGTTTGAAGACTTTGATCATGGATCATGGCCTTCGCTGCCTCAACATTAGACCTGTTCTTTCTTTCAGCTACACCGTTTTGTTGTGGATTGTAAGGGTGAAAGAAATAATAAATAGAGCAAGGAACAATAAACAATCCAAGTGAGCTAGTTGAGGGTGAAAGAGTTACCATGAGAAAACCATAATCTAGGAGCATTCGTCAAGAGAGCCAAAGGCAAAGGAGACAAGATGTTTTGAATGGGCAAAAAGAAAGAAAAACCCCTTGTGATATTATGAATGAGGCTATAGTATAGAGAGAGAGAGAGAGAGAGAGAGAGAGAGATATGCTCATTACAATCACTTCATCACAAGAAATGAGAGAGGAGCATCTCTTAAATAGAGATGAGGAGAGGAGTTACTATGTAACTTCCAAGTCTATGAATGCCACCATTCATAATAGGTGTGTGCCAAGTGTAACAATCCTCTTAAGGAGGATAGACTAAATAGATTAATTACATAAAATGAGTTGTCCTTCCACTTGTACTAGAGGACAAATTACATGTAAGGACTCCATAGGAATCTCCTAATTACAATTAATAAATACAAGTAAAGATTACTCTTCTAACACCCCCCTTTAATCTTTACTTGGGGAGTTTAGAACAAGGGAATTACATCCAATTTTTACAAAAATCTGCAACTTGTTCTTCAGCTTTATGGTACAAAGGTACATTTGATTGTCTTCAAGTGGAGGGATATCCACATCTTCAAGTAATCTTCGTGAGTTATAGGACATGTGTAGATAAATTGATTCCTTAATTGTTCCTTGACGAGTCACCTGAATCAAGGAAACATAGAAACAAAGAAACTATCCACAAGTAGAATGGCATCTGATATTCAAGTTAGTATATCCTTTGAAACTTATACATCAAAAATATTATTAAAGAACTCTTATAGTGTAGAAAAAGGTAGAGGGATAAATACATCAGAATTCATCAAAAGTGCAATGGAGCTACCATGATATCAAGACAAACCAAATGCTCAAAGTCCCAAAATGAACAAGCGAGTTACAATAAACATTATCAATGCTCTCATAAACGAAACATACTAATGCACAAATGACCACAGACAAGGCCAACTAATGAGACCTGCATCAACACTGCATCATACATGGATATCCACAGTCAACTAATGAGTCATCCCACTGCAAGTGAATGGGTCGTGACTCCATCACCTACATGACCCACAATCTAAGCAATGAAGAATGCAATACATTATCACAATAGTAGAATTTGCAAAGAAATATGAGAGACAAAGATAAATCAGTAGAACATGTGACTCAAACACCAAATAAACCCATGATTTGATTTGCCAAGCATGTTTACTGTAATATATCAAAGGGTTACGAGTGATAAAACATATTGCCTTCAAATGTATATAAGAAATCCAACAAAGTGCAAGAAAGATTTCAAGAGTGTCATCCTCACCTTGAGGAAAAGATCAAGATGCGCCATATCATCTGAAAATGGAGGGAAACTCCATGAAGAACATCCTCCTTATGAGGAACGAAATGGAGGGAAACTCCATTTAAGGTAAGTGCACACCAACTATAGGATGGAGGGATACTCCACGGGTCCCTTCGTAGAATAAGGCAAGTATGAGTCAAATAGAACTGATGGGTCCCCCATAGTTAACCTTGAAAATTGGGCTCCCAATGCAACTTACAAAGAAAATGCAATAAAATGCATATCAATAAATGGTATAAAACCATAAAAGGCCACCATGTGCATATAAAGAGATGTTGTAAAAGCATAAAATTGCAACTACGTGCATATCAATAGATCATATAAAAATTGATAGCAATTGATGCTAATCAATGAAAAATGATGGCAGTTGCATAAGATACCTGATAAACCTTGAAAAAACTTAAGATAGATGCATTGATGGCTGAAGAGGACTGAGCAACAGTATAGTTATCAGTTAGAAACTCCATTGAGTGTAAACATAAATACGAATGTCTTAAACAAAAGAGGAAACATAGGTACTTCCTTGGTAACAAAGGAGAGGAATCATATGCTTGCAGAAAAATAATATTAAATAGCGAAACTTATGTTGAATTAAACAAGGAATATAGCTAAGAATTTTGGGTCAAAACATTAAGTTTGAATACTATCATAATCAAAACAGTAAATAACACAGGGAAACATAGAATGTGTTGAAGTTTAATTGAATGTTAAACAAGAGGATAAGTGAGAAGCTTAATGTGTTTAAAAAATTAAATTTTTTGTTAAAATGTTAGAATAACTGAATTTCAAGAATAAGTGTCGACATGATTAAGTAAGAGAAACACTAAGTTAACCAATACGGAATGCAATACAAGGTGAATATAATACCAAAGAGCTAGAAAACTGAATTTAACACAATGATAATCAATGTTTGAATGATAAAATAATAATTTAAAAAGAAATTTAAATTTTTGTTTAAAATAATTGAATTTAAGTGAGAAACATAAAATTAAATCATCAGTTGAATTATTAGAAGGTTGTAAAAAAGGCGTATTAGCATTCAATATGCATCAATTGAACAAATATATTAAAACTTTATTAATTCATGAATGATAATTAGATTAAAATGATTAAGTTGAATTATTAAATTATGATACTAACAAGATAAATGAAATACAAACTATTTTTAAAAAAATGAATAACAATTAATAATATAATAAACCAAATTTAGATAAGTAGAGAGTTTGCTGGCAGCAGAGAAGCGACAGTCCTATGCAGAGGAGTTACAATGGTAGAAGGAATGATAGACTGAAATGGCAGGAAGACCATCAAAAAATAGCAAAGAGACCTCCGAAGATTCTAGGAACGGGAATTTGACCAGGTTTCAAGCAGGGAGACAACAGAGAGGCTGTGAAATGAAACAGAGAACCTGCAAAATGCATATGATAACTTGCGTAAATAAAGAGGAAGGTTGCTGAAAAATAACAGATAACCTGCGCAAAGAAATAGAAAACCTCTTGCGAAAGGAATGGAAGAGGGAGGATAAAGACTAGCTGCTGCGTAAGGAAGGAGGATTGCACAGGGAAGAGAATTAAATGATGCGCAGCAGTCAAGGCTGCCTAAAATGGGCAATGCTGCACAAACTAAGACAATGACCTGTCAAGGCTATGAATTAAACCAATGAGAAGGCAACTCAATGAAAGGATCTATATAACGAAAAAAGAGCCCCAGTATGAAATGATAGCAAATGTAATGCAAGTTTACCTTGCATCTTTCCCACGTTCAAGTTAGACAAACATTCTCTACCAAGCAATGTTCACACACAAACCTGATAATATTGTTTAGTTTTTTCTAAGAATAAATGTGTCGTGCAAGACTTTTTGTTTTCTAGTGCTTAACCAAAGAGACCACACGGTAGCTGAAGAGGCTTGCATGGAATGCCAAGCAATGACAGTTACGAGCACCAACCATACTCCCATAACATTTATGATGATTCATAATATACACTGACAACAATCTTCATAATCACAAAGCAACGTTACTCAACACATGAAGAATTCATGTTGCCAAGTCATATCATCTACGGTGCCATGTCACCATATTCTCAGCGGTTAAAAAGGGATGAATAATAGAAGAAATCCGATGATAAGAAGCAACCTGACCACAGTAGGGAGCCAATGAAGATTCTTAGTTGGACGGAACAAAAAAACTGAAGAAAGCCAAAAAGTCCTTGATAGAATACGAAGCCGCTCTTGAATAGAAACACCTCCACAATAAAGTGACAGCTCCCGTGGATACAAAACATAGAGATGGGAATATAGAGAAGCATCACTGGTATGAAGAATTTCTCTCACTGCTATTAGAACTTTAACACTACCTTTGATTCACTGTCACTTAAATGTATTGTTTTTGCAAGTTTTATAATTTTTTTGAGTTTTATGGAGATTATGCTTTTTTTTTGGATTTTTTGACACTATATGAAAAAACTAATAAAAATGCTTGAAATGTCTAACTACAATACTAACTTTGCACAAGACAATCTTATTCACTAATTTCCAATGATTGTCTTTTACAATGGCAATGTCATGCATATGTAATTTATTAGAAAATTTAATATAAAGACCCTATAGCTGAATGCTGAAATTTATGGACACCAATGGCTGAAATGCATCTCTGTATTTGTCTACACCCTGGCGCCAAATGCATGCAAACATTAAATTGGGGCTTCTATAAGTTAGATGTGCCTCTTCTCTTCAAACACCGCCCTTGTTAGTGAATGTCGTGCCTCTAATTGAACCCGCGACTGCCTGTATTACCAAATGCAGGCCTAGTCTATGGCTGCGATCTGCAATCAAACCCTTCACACTGCCTTTATTTCTCAATTCTGAATGGTTACAAGCAATTAACTTTTAATTCTTTCAACTATTAATCCAATCTTGGTCTCTGAATTAAGACCAACGCCTGCACAATCTCACTAGTATTTCACCAATTCAGAGTGCCAATAACTGGAGAAATTCACAATTTCTCAAGCCAAACCAGCTACAAACCCTTGCATAAATTCTCTTCACCAAAATCAACAAAAGAAAATGTTATGAATGAATGGATTTTTTCTTGCCTTGGCTTTTTATAATTCTCCAAGAGAAATCGATTTGTATCTTCACAAATATACTTCTCATAACTTAAAAATTACTTAGCTTTTGAAACTATTTGCTTTCTTGGCCCCTTTCACTCAATAAACTTTATAAAGTAAATTAATAACTTTATAATATAACCATTAATAAATAATCTTTAATGCCATTATAATTTTAATATCTCATTGAATACTCATTATAACTTTGTTTTGTCTGAACCTAGAAGTTAACCAATGTTTCCACTGTGCATCCAACTGCCTTACTAAAAATAGTAAGGGTCCACCTCTATCAACCCCTGATTTTCTATAATTAACAAATCTATGAATACTTGATCAATAAAGATGCCAATGGTCATCACTTCAACTGAGGCTAGTCCAAGTGCCCTGCCAAATATAGAAATGCTAGATAAAAGACTTACTAAAAATAGTAAGTGTACCAAAGTGACCCAAACAAAAAGCAATCCTGAACACTTCTAACCTCCAGAAGGGAATTGGCCCACTGAACTGCCAACCGGTACACTCTAACCAACTGACTTAGCCTACGAGGGGCACTGATAGGCTAATCCAAACCACCAACCATGGTGAGCTAAAAAGGGGACATTACAGTCTGCCCTTCTTGAAATTGCTTGTCCCCAAGCAATCTCATAAACAAATAACACTCCAATCCACCTGGATCCCAAGAGTAGAACTGTTTAATGTCCCCGTGATCACTAACTAGCTCCTGTAACATCATCCCTAGTACAACTAACAGAACCTGCCAGACTAAATCAAATCCATATGTAGATGTCGTAGGAGTGAACATCTCAAAGAGAAAAAACTCAGAAGGATGAAAAATCTTGCTTCCCAAAACTTTTCAAAGTGCGCTGTCATACACACTGTACTAACATCCATCTGTAGTGTGGAGATAAGAACATCTGAAGGTGTTTTTAACACAACCACTATCTCCATCCTTTGTTGGGCTCCCATGGATGTGCTGACACTGCAAGTAACCCAACTTGCAACCATTAATCCCATCTACTATAGATGGCCAATACTCATCCCATAAAGGATGATACAACCTCAAAGCCAATCCACACCGATGCATCATCAAAACCTTTGTGTGTGGATCAGAAAAGTAGTGATGAGTATTCCTCCCTATGCAATCATGATAAAAAGATCCCACCTCGATCAAGCACTGACTGTCATAGCTCTGAATATAACCTCTATCATCTAACTCATCACCAGCAATACCAGCAGTGGATGTAACCACAAGAGAACCTGATGCAACATATGGTTCTCTGCTGCTCTCAACAGATGCACTCATCCCAACTGTATCAACTACACCTATAACTGCAATGGATGTAGCCACATCATCAACCTACTCACAAACATAATCTATGGAATAAGAACATCACCAACTAATGCTATAGGAAACTAAACTATCTACAGATGGTGAAAATTGTGCCAAGCCCAACTCAGGTGACTGATCAACATCAACCTCAAAGAGCGAATTGTCATATGACAATGTTGTATCCATCTAAAACAAAGGATTGTTCACAAAGTGAATCTCGCCACTGTGTTGATCTGTATTGTAATATGACATTGGATCTTCATCACTCACCTCATAATCAACATGTGTGCTACCATCAGTGCACACATCAGCATCCAAGGGCGTGCTACTAGGTACCTCAATGGACGACTCATCTGGTAGGGTGGAAGCAGTTGATATGACAATATCTTCCCACACTTCTTCCAAAGTAGCTGCATACCCATCCAAAACCTGATCCTGGATTGGTGGAGCAACGTGCCTCGGCTTGGTATGGGATCTAGGGATTAGTGATCAGTGTGTAGCTACAGATTGCTTGAGGACAAGCAATCTCTAGGAACGGAGGACTGTAATCTCCCCTTTCTAGGCAACAGGAGATGAGCAGAGGGTTGATCTATCACTCGAGTTCGCGTAGGTCAATCAGGTGGTTAGGGACTCATTCTGAGGGGCATAGAGCTTTATAGGGGCTCTGTGAGTCATTTTGAGCATTTACATGACAATTCCTACTTTTTAGGGAAGTCTCCTATTTTTTAGGAGGAACTGCCAGTTAGCCTACAAAGTTTAGTCAGCATCAGAGATCAAAATGCTTTAGATAGAATTCAGATCTGAGTCTGAAATTGAATTTTATGAATAAATAAAGAAATATTTTAATATTTCCTAAGTTATGGATTTAAATAAATTAATATAAAGTGATATTATAAGCACTTTATAATAAAATAAGTTATAGTAATTTGACCCTCTTCCCTTGGCGCACGCCTAGTCGTGAAATATTTTAAATAAAACATGGGGAACTTTATAATAATAAAATATCCCCCATAATGGTCAATTTTCTTATGAGGGGATGCAATTTTTTATAAAGTTAATTATATAGAGGCGAAAACCCTAATTGAGGTCGATGGGCATGGAGAAAGAATAAAAAAGCTTTTGGTGGCTCATTTTCATGATCCATATTTCAAAATTTACACCAACAGCATTGAGGAGAGCTCTTGATAGGGTTTTCAGCAACTTGAGGACTCAAGAACGAAAACTCTTGAGCCTATCAGCCTCGACATTCCTCCCGTGTTGAAGAAATTGGGGTTTATTTGCACTACCAGCTGATTGTAGCATTTTGGCATCAATTTCTTGTGGAATCGTCCTGATTATTGGTTGAAGAAATTACAGAAGTTGCATATCGATTTGGGAAGGGGCAAAATTTAAGATCATTGTGCTTTCTGGCATAGCCGCACACTTTCAGACAAATTTGGCGTCAAGTATAGGGAGTGTATTTGCATTGTTCAGACTGAATCCCAGCAGCATTATGTGTCATAACAGATTGCAGGTGGTCAGAGTAGATTTTCAAAACATTTTTGAATACTCCCAGCTAGCTGTACATTCCCAACTAGTTGTACAACAACATTTGAAGCTGATGTCAGCCATGGAAGACACCTAGCCTTGAAATTAGTTGTAAATGAGTCATTGATGTATTCCTAGATTTTATCAAATCAATCAATTTGGGCATCTTTACATGGTACGATTCTTGTGTGGGCCATTTGATAGGAATTTGGGAAGGTTGGAATTATTTCAGATTGATCATAGCTGGCATTTTGGTGTCTTTGAATGCAAATTTATTGGTTATCTTTCTTTTATATTGGCATATGTGAAAACCATCTTAAACAAGCGTCAAAACCAATCATTAATACTCAAAAATCAGTATAAAGAGACCTTACAAGACAGGTGTTTGACAAAATGTCAATACACATAAATGAGAAAATCAAGACATAATTTAGCTGCGATTTTTCATCTGGAATGCCCTTTCTACTATTTTTTTGGGAATGCTTTTTATGCTATTTTTTTCGGCAATGTTCACTATTCATTCGGTAATTTTTTTCGATATTTTTTCGAGAATGTTTCTTCACTATTTCTTTGGGAATGCTTTTTTCCTTTCATCTAATAGGAGTCACTTTGCTTTTTAATCTCCCAATGTAGTATTAAATAGTAAAGGCCTATCCATTAAAATAAATCACCTTTGATTTAATACTAAGCCTCTATAGTCCCTTCATTAAATAAATAAAGTAATGTTAATTATAAATCTTTAATCTAACTTTATTAACTTAATAACTCTAGACTATATCAAATCTTATGCTAAACATCAAACACAACACCAACATTACTAAAAATAGTAACTAACTCTGTCGGTGCTTATCATTGACTTACTAAAAATAGAAGTATAGGAAAAATTGGTCGAAAATACTCTAGAAAAGGGTGTTATGCTTCTTACACCCATCTAAATAAGAAGCTGCTTTTGTGAAAACCTCTAGGATTCCCTAAATCCACTCATTAGCTTACAAGAATCTCATGAATAGGCTAATGGTTTCTCCATGCAAGACTGGCTTACGAAGGGCACATTACAAACTAAAAGTAAATACATCAAAACTTCTTATATTTTCCTCTTCCTAACTCTAGTAAAAACTAGGGGAGAGGTAGATCTACATGATCTAGTCCTAGGAGTCCATTGTGGTTGCACCTCCTCGCTCAGCATGATAGGTTATGGGGCGACCTCCATCCTAGATGCAAATGCTAATGGCACTGGAAATGACTCTTCATCCTCTTCAATGTGATCCAATGTGAATCCAAATCTACCCCCCTCCTCCATAGCCCCTTTTTTTGTAGATGTCATCATCAGTAAATAATGGAGGTTGCTCTTGCATTGTCTAAATCATTGTAAGGGCCTATATCATCCAAATTTAGTGGACTACTTGATATTTCCTCTACCTTGTGTACAACCGAAGGTTATTTTGCGCAAAGACAAGGTGATTGAGGCATTTCTAACCTATCTTATTCCTCTTCTTCATGTGGATGGCCTCCAATAGGCTCCAATTGCAATTGCAACTAAATGATCTACAAATCTTCACTCGGCACAAAATCACTCTAAATACCTCGTTAAAGGTAGGGAGGATGCTCTTTAACTGGAGAAGCAAAAGAAATCAATCAAAATGAAATTAGAGTGACTTTCTTTGCATCCCAAGCATTATATTCTTCTGCTGCCAAGTTTTTGGCAAAGACTCGACAAGTAACATTTGTGAGTTTTTGGTGTAAATTCTCGCCAAGTTTTTGGTGAGTTTTTCAACTATGGTAGGAACCATGCGATTATCATAGTCTGTTGGAATGGCTTTCAAAATATATTGCTATGATGCTATGGGCCTATATTGAAAAATCCTTTAGGATAACTAGATGTAATGTCCCCTCCTTATACAAGACAGTGATAGATAGGGTTAGCCTATCATTTTGTTCCTGTAGGGCAGCAAATTGTGCAGGGGACTCTTTTAGGGGCTATGACGACATTTTGGGGCTTGGAGAGTCAGTTTGGTCAGTTTGTGGCAGTCTCCTAGATTCTAGGAGGAATCCCTATTTTTTAGGGATGAAGTGGGAGTCTGTAGGGATACACTAGAGGACCTCCAAGATCATCCTGGATGTTTCTGACACATTTCCTATTTTTTAGAAAAGTTCCTAAATTTTAGGATGGAACTGCCAGTTAACTCACAATGGCCTAACAACAATAGAGGACAATCATCTTCAGACAAAACTCAAATCAGAGTGCAGATTAGTGAGATTAATTATTGAGAAATAGTCTAATAATTCTAATGTTTGGGGATTAATAAAATTATAATAAAGTATTTATTATAACCACTATTAAAATAATAAAGTGCACCTGCTTTGGCATTTTTCCCTAGGAGCTAATAATATGAAGTTGTTACTTAAAATTGCCCCCGTTTTAATGATAAATTGGTCCCTCATATGGATCGATCCCTAGAGAGGGAGTTTTTAAAATAAAATAAGCATATTTTATATTACTAAAATAAAGGAGGGAACCCAAAAAGGGTTCAAACTTGCTTGGAGGGAAAAAAATTGGATTAAAAAGAAGAGAGGAAAATCATTTGGATCATTTTGGAAATATTTTTTGAGCAGGGGCAGAAAACTGAAGGGTTTTGTGAGAGCCTACAATAGAGATTAAGGATTGGTAACAAAAACTCTCGGTACTTTGGCAACCTACAGGTGTGAAACACCACCCTAGGGCTCCTATAGATTTATTGGCAATCAGTTTCAGGAAGAAATACAAAATTGAGAAGGAAAGTTCATATCAGGATATAAGAAGGGAAGTGACCCATTAAATACTACAGATTAGATGGAATTTCATCAGCATTCATCACTTTTCAATCTATAAGAACCCTCTGTAGGCGGATTCTTGTATGTAAGAACCCTTAATAGGCTCTAACTGCTGAATTGTATTGTTTGTTTTCATTTGTTTGATACAAGTGATTTTTTTTTGTGGTTTTGATGAGGGTTGCATAAAAAGAAAATGCAAATACAAATAAAGGAAAAATTCTGGAAACTTAAAACTAGCTATATCTCTTCAATAGATGACATTCTTTATTTAATCTTCTTCAATACAATCACAAGGATGTGTACATCAGAGAAACATACCATTTATGGTCCACGATATGTTTGAAACCCTTGCTGGCCAGAAAAGGCAAGATATGAACAACTTTTAATTCCCTCAATCAGCACAAATCATCAAACATTTATCACCGCATCTATTCCCAATGTTGACCTGTCACTTCTATTATTTTTACTGAATTTATGGGCCTCTCTAGCCAAGAAATCGTACCACATAAAGGAGAAATGGCATGGCTGGTGCAAACGCAACAAAAAGCAAACAATATTGCCTCTATAACCATCATACACCTCCTTCAAATAGATGAATACAATTTTCCTTTTCACTGCTCTTATTCTGACATTCGATATTGAAAATTATCTCTCCAATCTGCACACTATTGACCTCTGAGTGAAGCCAATCCTCACAAGAATAATCATATGATATTGCACACCCTCTGTATGCTGATACAAAGAAGAAGTAATGCTCTCCAATGTCGATAAGCTCAAAACTCTGCTGAAACCCTTGGTCTCTCACAAACTCCCATGCTCCAGAGAAGAAAATACCAATTCAACCATCAACATAACCGTCCCCAGAATGAGCTCTTAAGTCTCTTTTATTCTTTTCTTGTGAGAGCTCAAACACTTTCCTGGCCAATGTGGGATAAAAGATATATTCCCACTTTTAATTTTTACCCCTTAAACTTTATAGTTGGTACACAAATAATTCTTTTAAAATTAATTGTTCACTTGGCCCCATCTATGATAAATTGACCCTTCACTTAAGTGACTTAAGTTATAATATAAAATTATATTATAACTTTACAATATAAGCTCAAAGCTATTAATATTTATTTTAACCAAATAAATATTAATACCTCCATTATTACTCATCATCTCTGCACGTCGTCTGAATTGGAAGCTGATGCGATCAAGCCGCATACGACCATACCCCATTTCTAAAAATTGTAGGGGTCCCTCTCTAACCCCCTCAAAACTTACTATAAATAGCAATTACCGCATACGGAGTCCTGGAGACCTCGAACGTAACCAACCTCATTAGCCTACGAGGGACAGAATAATAGGCTAATCCCTCAACTCTAATGCTCATGAAAATGGGGACGTTACATTGTACATGCAAGCTCTAATACCACTGTAAGAAGTAAGAACCCTCTCTAGGTGGATTCTTGTACATACAAATTTTCTAACTTGTTTGCGTTTGTTTTGGTGAATGAATGTGGTATATTTGCAATGTTTGATATGACAATATAATGTAGCAAATAAAAGATATTTAAATAATAATTTTTCCAACTCAAAACTAAAATTGCATTGAAAATACACAACTGAAAATTGCAGATTTTTATCAGCTTAGATACTCAATATTTTCACAAAATATCGACAACTCAGTTCGTAAAATATCTCCTATTATCCAAATCAACAATACCTAGATATAACTAGGAGTTACAATTAATAAACTCACAGGTAAACATGCCTTGAAACCCTTTGAAAGGATGAGTAACAACAACAAATGAATAGCTTGAAATCTGATTAACAATGGCTACAATAATGAAGCTACAGGTCTGCATTAGATGAAACTTCAAAAATGCTTCAAATACTTGCACAAATCTGCTATTTATGCTCAGATTGGACTTTTGGATGAAGCCCACACTACGGCAATGATTTGGTTGATCTCTCAAAGCCTCAAGATTGCAATTACAAGGAGGAGTTTACGTTCTTCAAAGCATAAAATGGCTGAAACCCTTGGTTTCTCTTCCATAGTCTCAAATTCCCAAAGCATAGTAAAAAATGATCATCAATAATGAAGTTGATTTTCTTTTTGATGTCCTTTTATAACTCCAATCTCCTTAATAGCATTTAAATCCACTTTTAGGTTTTCAATAAGACTTTATAATAAGTCTTCAAACTTGGGTGCTCATATTCATGGATTATAAATGCACTTTAATATCATTTAAAATAATATAACTTGTTTGCACATTTACTTATTAAATACTTTCATATTTTGGCCTCCAAAATACAATCCATAAATTGCACTGTAAGTCACTTAAATAAAGGGTCATGGCCTCATTGAATATAAAGTGATTTTTTAACCTTACAAATAATTATAAAAAAGTAATCACTTTATTAATATTTAAAATAACATAACTCCACAAATAATGATAATTTCTCAATTCCATCTAAACCTGGGAGTTAACCATTATGTCTACTGTGCACCCAACTGCCTTACTAAAAATAGTAAGGGTCCCTCTCTATCAACCCCTGACTTGCTATAATTAGTAAATCCCCGAATACCTGATCAACAAAGATGCCAAGGGTCAATACTGCAACTGAGGCCGATCCAGGTGCCTTGCCAAATATAAACACTGTGCGAAACTAACTTACTATTAATAGTAAGTCTTTGAATAACTGCTCAAGCCCAGGATGCCAAATGTCAATATTGCAACACAATTGTTCAGGTGCTTTGCTAAAGATAGAAATATTGATTGTCCTGAAATAGACTCTTACTATAAATAGTAAGTGTACCATATTGAACCAAACGAAGAGCAATCCTGAACATCCCCGACCACTAGGATGGGAAATTGGCTTCCAACTCAGCCAACTGGACCTTTTGAACAACTCCATTAGCCTATCAGGGTCAGGAAATAGGCTAATCCTTTGAAAGTTGACACTCACAAAAAAGGGGACATTACACAATCACTAGTTGGGCCGTTTAGAAACAACAGAGCATTGGGAAGCTTCCAGCTTGGGCGTCTAACATTTATTGGACAGATTTTTGCATAATTTCTCGATGCTATTACAAACCGGGTAACTTGAGGAAGTCTCCAGTCAAAATCAGAGTTTGCATGTGTTTTACAGCTCTCTACCTAAGCCATACAGTCCCAAGTAATTAGTGGTTAGCCTCCAGCTGTGACGTGGGAGTTGAAAATCATCAAATCTATACTCCAAACTTGAAACCACCAGCAGCAGATGTTACCAAGACAGAGATTAATTTGATTGTAACATTCTAATTACCATCAGCCACCAGATTCCTGGTATAGTTCATGTACTATCTATGAAGTTTGGAATTAAAATCAGAATTCTCTCATTTCCAACAATAGTATTTGTTTAGTTTGGTTTAGCTACAGTGAAGTGATCTTTCATTAGTATTTTTTTAGATTTGGTTGCAATGTTTCAACATATTCCAAAAGTCCAAAAAATTTAAAAAGAGCTCCAAAAAACACAAAAAAACAAAAAAACCCAGTCTTACTTGCACAAAAATCAGACTTGGTCCAAAATCACATCCGGGGTGTTCCATTACACTAGATAACTAAACTGAAGTATGAAAAAATGAGATGTATAATGAGCATAGTTACAAGACTCGACAAGCTGGGTTCGGGCGTGGACTCGGACTCGGCGTCCAGACTCGACAAATCGAAACACCCAAGAAATTCAAAGATTTTTAATGATTTAAAGTTTTTTTCATGCATCATTTAGTCAATTAACATCAAATACACGCTAATTGAGATAAATAGAAGCCACTTTGCACACATACACAAGTTTACATAGATCACATAAGTATAAATGCGAATTTCTGAAGGAAATAAGTTAAACTAAACAACACAATAGAAATATAAATAGTGTCATTGTCAAATGTCTACAATATTCATGGAATATGAAATCCATGGAATTGAAAGTTAAAAACATATATCAAAATAAAAGCTAAGGTCCGCCCTTATGCATTTTTCCTTTGACTTCAATCATTGCATTGAATTTGTGTTTGAAGTGTTGCATTAGAGTCCTTGGAGGGATGTAGCCCTACTCCCTTGGTGTACAACATTTTATTCAAACCATTTGAAAGTTCTATTCTTCTAGCCTTGATAGATTCACCCTTTTTGAAGTAAGGTAGGTTTTGATTTTATGAGCATGATTTCCATATTTATAAGTCCAATATGTTTTACATGTTCCTTTTCAGCTATTACAAGTTTGTTGTGAATATGCATTTCACGAGGTTTGCCAATATTGAATAATAACAAAACTTGCACCAGAACTCACTGCTAGTAATGGTCTGATTTAATATATCACCAAATTTGTCTAGCATACTCCAAAAGCCACAAAAATCCCAAAACAAGACATATTTCAAACTCGTGACATCATTTCAGTCCTAATTCTAGTTTGTACAGTTGCAAATACACACCCATCTCTTTAAAGCTACCCTCTGACCGATTCCATTGAAATATGGCTCCAATTATGCACAACAACCTCAGATTGGGTGTGAATAGAAAGCAAAAAGTCAAAGGAAATACATTAAAAAAAAAAAAAATTTTACTTTATGCGGCTGACTATTGCGGCAGAGTCCAGAGCTCAGGACTCTGTGAGTCAGCCGAGTCAGTGTAAAGAGCTTGACTGGCTCTTCAATTAAATCAACTGGTAATTCTATTCCTTCCTTAAATAATTATAAAATTCAACTGGCTGGTGCTTATTCCTACCAAATTTCTTTGTTCCTTTCGGAACCCATACAAAACGTAAACTGGATAAATTCAAAGTTTTGCGATAACACTAGGTAGTTCTGATTTTTTAAACATGCATTAACTGTTAAGATCAAATGAAACATTACATTCCTAATAGCGATTCATTTATTTATTTAGTAAATTCAGAAAGAACCTGGTTTGATTCACATTCGATAGCTTGCTGTTGTCACGACTAATGGTGACTGTTGTTGACGTCCATAGTGAAGTTGTTGACTGCAGAGAGGACTGGATTGCGGGTGTCTAAACCACCCGCGTGATTGGCTGTTGTTGACGTGGGTGCTGGTGCTACAGACTTGCACCCGCAATACTGTATGACAGTGCGGCTTGCAAGACAACCATCTTTCCCTTGCCGCGGTTAGGTTCCAGTATCAAGTATCCCACGCGTGGCCACCTTAGATCGGTTCAGGAGCTCGTCTCAACCCAACTTAACACAAATCAGATGCGTGGATGCCTCTGAGCTGCTCCAGCGTTCAATGGCAGAATACACACTTATTCCTCACAATTCGATGCAAAATTGACCTCTTAGGTAGGTCCCAGTTCAAATACAATCAGGAATCAGACCTTCTTCCACTGTATACAATAGCACGATGAAGAATTGATTGATCATACAACAGTGATCAATTAGAGATTAGTTCCAAGAAGAATCAGTCTTCTGTAACTAATTTGACCCTTCTAAATCAGCAAGGGCTCAGAAAAAAATGAGACAATTCTCCAGACAAGGTCTTATAAAAATAATCGATGATCAACTTCACAAATGAGCTCGAATATATAATTCCTCGAATGCAAGAGTTTCTAAAAACCATGTCAACTTCTAAAAGCATTATAATAATAAAGTATTATTATTATAATACTATAGTCACTTTATTAATTAATAACATATTGTTATTACTTAATATCAATTATGCCTCTGATGACGATTCCTGCATCCACTGTTAAAATAGTTGATCAACCTGGTCTTCAACTGCACTGCCAGAAATAGTAACTAGCCTCCAATTGACTTACTATAAATAGTAAGTCTAGAAATAGAATCTGAACGCTGAGACCCTCAAAACAAACTGTCAACTCACGAGGGTCGCGCTGATGAGTTGACCATATTCAGGTTCCCAGAACCTACTAATTCGGGGACATCACAGTCAGGCTGACTCTGCGAGTCAGCCCAGACTCGGTCTAACTCGGTAGAGTCCGAGTCCAGAGGCCAAAAGACTCTGGACTCGCAGAGTCCTATAACTATGATAATGAGTTACAAATCAAGAATTATGATTGTTGGAAAGTTGAAGTAGTTTATCTTCCAATAGTTACTGTTGCTACAATTGTTTTCATGTAGGTGGACACATACAATGGTGCCATGAAGATTAGACCCTGTCACAAATATGATGTGAAGAAGTGCTGACAAGAATGTTAGAATTTGTGTTTGATGGTTGGCAATCGGCAAAAAAACTATTTTATGGGGTAGAAATAAACTAGAATACATGACAAGGAGAATGGATAGGCATGCATTATGCTGTTCAAAAGATTAGATGTTCTACTAGTCAGCTAGCTGATTGGTTTCTATGTTTGTCATCAAGCAATGTAAAATATGATAGTTAGATTGTAAATCATAGACATGTGATTAATGATCAATGTGCATAATTTCTGGATTGTACTGAAATTTTTTTGCATCAACGTTTTGGATCACACTCCATGATCCATCATCAGGATCACTTTTTCCTTTTTCAGCTTTGTCATCCTAATGATGGATCATGGAGTGTGATCTGAGACATTGATGCAAAAAAATTTCACAGTGTAATCCAAAAATTATGCACATTGAGTTAGATTGTAGTTTAATTTTCTAGGCTTCCATGGTGCACACATTTTTGACATTTTGCTTTTGGGATCATTATGTGATGGTTTATATTTTACAAGGTCTAAACCTAGAACTAAACTGAGGGAGCAATATAAGCTCATACGTAAATCCAAATAGGTTAAAATTCTATGATCTTTAGACTTTCCCTTCACAATAAGGATAAAATTCTATTTATATATTTATTGATTTTTGCATTTTTTGCAGCTGCATGCAGAAGCAGGAAATGGCCAATTCGAGTTAGCATTGGGGTATTCTTCTTGTGTATGTGCCGCTGATAATTTAGTCTTCCTACGAGAAGCTATAAGGGCAGTAGCAAACAAAAATTGTCTACGTGCAACCTTTCTCCCCAAGTATGATCTTAATTTATTTTTATCTCTTCAATTTGGCATTGGAACATGTTATCTTATTTAGAGATTGCTTGTTTGTTTGTACCATGACTTCAAAACTGCTCTGTTTGGAATCTACCATCTTTACTATCTTAACTTCCATAAAATACTTTTTCTGCGAGTACCACATTCATGAAAAGTTTTAAATTTGCTACATAAAAATGGGTTTTAAGGTATGCAGAATAGAAGAAAGGTTAATGGTGAGTACCACCTTGATTACAGAAACATTCCTTTCTATGTTTGCAATTTGTTGTATTAATATTGGATTGTTTTCCTTTTTATCCAATGGAATCTCATCTTATTATTTAATATATGTTTTCTGTTGTGGTTATTGTGTTCAGGACTGAAAACAACAAATAGGGATTGAAGAAGTAACAAACAAACCTCTCTTTATTAAAAATGCAGGAATGTGATATGCTAGGAGATATAAGAATTGATTCCCTTGAGCATGATGATCTTTTGTATAGATTGAACGGTATCATACTATATATCAAGATAGATTTATGCAGTAGGTATGATCAGGTTTGAATCAAAGGCAATATTTCAAAGGCGAATAATTTTACTACTTGTCAAAGCCATTGCAAGTTTTCCCCGATGTTAAGGTAATGGATTTATAAATGCTGTTGCTACTTTCATCGCCATGACAAACTTTTCAGGTTATATCTGGAGAAGTTTTGTGACAGTCCTCTTGGATGACACTCTTTTCTACAACAATGATGATACTGTTTTTGGAGCATTTAAAAAGATTGCTATCCATCTACCGTAAACATATTTATATTCAAAGTTATCAATGTTCGACTCATTCAAAATAAGATGGGATTCGCAGGACATAAATTTTGAAAGATGGACGGCAATGGACTTTCCCCAAACTGTGTGAACTGTTCATATTCATAATTATGGAAATGATGTGGCCAGAGGAACAATGCCATCCCAAAATATTAAGAGGAGTGATACGGGAAAGCTCAAAAATGAGAGACATATCAAATTTATCTCATTGTTGAAACAAATGTAAATTTGATTAATGTGACAAAAGATTGAAAGTCTTTATGTAAAGTTAAAAATAATGAGGTTTTAGTTCTCAGACTATGGACCATAATTGTCTTTATTCCAAACAATAGTTTCGGATTGAAAAATTATTCATTGGTAATTATTTACAGCTCCACTATATGACACTGCTTTGCGGATTTAGGTCAATTGTCTCTGCTACTTCAATTTCCGTGGCATCCCTAGCTTCAGAAATATCTGGTACGAAAAATAGGACTGTCCAGATGCCAAAGATTCAGTAGCTGGCCGCGTTCAAGAATTTATGAAATTGAAAAATCAAGTTCTGAATTTACAGAACTGATTTCGCTTCAACAACTACAACCGGACAATGTAATTAAATAATTTATAGGTGCATATTTTTAAATATCCCCAATGGGATATTGTCCAAATTTCCTCCCTTCCTTGCTAAGAATTTTGTTAAATAGTTTACTTGCACAGAGGTTATGATTTTCAGGTTCCAATAAGATAATGCTTATCACAGATCATTCAACCAATGCTCATATATTACTTGAAATTACAGTCTGGGATCGAATACAATATCACTGTCTTCCAATAAAATTATAAATAGAAAGCTGACCTGCAAATGCCAATGTTCCAAACGCTGTAGCTTGTTGTTGCTTCAGAGGCCTATCTCTCTAATGTACAAAAGCCAATGTTCCAAACCATGGCAGACGCTGATCAATGAAGGGTGCAAAATGAGACTCAGTCCTTTCATGGAGTCCACACAGACATAGGTAAATCCTCCACAAGAATAATCATGCCTAGATCAAGCGATGACAATAGTCTCTGGACTTCCTTTGAAGTCTTTGAATGATCCGATAATATTAATGACTGTCAAAGGACACCAGCATATCCAGAGACAGTAGCAATTGTTGAAGTAAATAGCTTTAGGAGAAATTCTGTATCTACCTTCAAATTCTGGTTACTATCTTTCTGGAGATGCTGAGTATGTGTTCAAGGATGAACGATTATTTCTTCAGATGAGACTCTCGATTAGAGAGTATTTTTAGTAGCTTGCATCCGCTATATGAAGAGGTTCTTTTCAGTTACTTGTTTTGCAATTCAATGGTCATCACGTGGAGTATGAAGAGTCACCATGTGAATGATTTTAGACTCCCGCGTTGCTACACAAAGAGTCATCCAGCTGCATATCAAAGGTCAGATGTTTCAAGAGGGAGTCTATCCGCCTCCTATTTGAAGGCTTTCTTGCATGCATCTTGGCACGGGCTCTCATTGCTATATATATATATATATATATATATATATATTATTGGTTTTGTGTTGATTTAAGGGATTCAACTACCTAGAGATTATCAACAATTTAGTTCTGAGTGTATTTTCAGTTTATTGTGGCATATGCATGGATTCTGAGCAATGTATTTAGCATTTGTTACTAATCAATAAAGGACTTTTTCGTGTGGCTGGGTTTTTCACCCTCTCAAGTGGAGGGTTTTCCCAGGGTAAATTATGTGTTTTTTTGTTCATTATTTGATCTTTCTTATTTCAATCCTGGTATAAAAACATTAACAACAATACCATCAAGGGAGATATTACTGCAATCTAATGACTCCTTGCTATGATGAATGATTGCTACAAGGCCCAATGCCACGGTGGATATTCTTTGTATAAATTAATGCCAAACAGAGACTAGCAGTAGACAATAATCTTAGCACCTTCGACGAAATATAAGTGTCAATATAGAAGTCACGGTTTGCACAAAACTCAAAATCACAACTAGTCTCTTCATTCGATAGCTCTGTTCCACAATCCGCACGCAACTCCACCACCTGCTTATTTAATGTGATATAGTTTGATGTTTGGTGCTAAAATTTTAATTAATTTTATATCAGAGTAGATATATTAATCCTCTGAACATTAGTGCAATGAATAATAAATATGAATGCGGATGATATGAATATAAGTTTATGTCTTAAATATTTTCCTGGCTCGATAGTAGATATCGTGGAATTCTTTAATTTAGCTCCCGATTTAGAAATCTCGCCAATGTTATGAGTAACAGGTCCCATGATATATTCTCCCAATATGTCTTTCATTCCACACGGCTCACAGGTGATAATATAAAGTTCTTAATTCGCTCAATACGAATTCTCATAAAATATGAATAGTAACCTCTGTGCAAACTTCAACTCTTGGCTCTGCAACTTTGGGATATTGTAAAATACATCAATATAGTCCTCTCCAAGTTTTGAGAAAGTTGTCTTAATTTCTTTGAAAACTGATAGAAACCCCACCTAGGGTAATCAGTGAGCATTAAAAATGTGATAACTCAACTTTCCCATGGTGAAAAATCTACCAAACCAATTGCAAATGAAAGCTAGTTAATCCCACTATCACATACAATCATGTGCAGATCATGACAAGGCTGTATAGTCCATACAAATTAAGAAAAAACTGTCTGGAACATATGAAAACACTGAATTTAGAATGCTCCAATGACAAAAGATTTCTTCCACACTTGCTCCAACCCTAAAATTCGAGTTTGGAGGCCACATATATACATTTTCATCCATTCCAAATTTTTCAAAGGAGCACCTAACCTTATATTTAACAATTACATCAAATTTGTCAACTTTGACAATGTTACTTGAAAACTTTTTTTTTTGCAATATGGCGACATTGTGCAACTTTTACAACTTTGAACCAATTGACTTATAACTTTCCAAAATGGATCAACATGATCCCAAATGGTCTCGAAGGACCTTTTTAGACCCAAAAACACCTAAACAAACTAGAAACCAAAAAGTGACAATAATGCATGTGTCATGTCCCCTCTTAAGTGACATGTCATTTTTCAGTGGATTTGCCTATCATGGACTCTCGTAGGCAGATGGTTTTGGTGAGAGAGTCATTCTAATGATTATTTGGAGATTGGATGGTCTTATT
>MU224633.1:331808-343449 GCA_018584345.1 Thuja plicata | reverse complement strand
AAAAAGTTCCCAAATCGATCCATGGTGTCTCCTGACACCTCCTGGACCACTCCCAGTCAACTCCTAAAAAATAGGGATAGCTCCTAAAATTTAGGAAACTATCCAGAACTGATCAAACAGGCTCATACAGCCCTCATATGTCTTTCACTGCCCCATATAGCCTCCCTGCTCACTCTGTCCAACCTACGGAAGCCAGATATAGGCCAAACCTGCTGGAATAGTTGTCACTAGGGAAGGCGCAAAATTGGGGACATGACAGGTACCATTATTAAAAAACAATTAATTGTAAGAAAGTGCATTGGACTTAAAAAGATTATTTACTTTTCCCTAAGAGGTTTTGTATTAAAAAGCATATAGCTGGCCCTAAAATAGTAGATCAGTCTGGTATGAAACATGAACTGTTATTTTATGGGCAGCCCTATCTTTTTTACCTAAACCCTCACTAGTGTATAATTCGAAAGAAAAACTGTCATGCCCCCACCATAATGCATCTCCACTGCCCCCCCAAAAGAGAGTAAAATGTTAAATAATAAAACAATGCCATGTGTGGATAAACAGAAAATGGTCCCATTTTCTGTTTATATTAAATAATAAAACAATGCCATGTGTCGATAAGCAGAAAATGGTCCCATTTTCTGTTTATCGACGCACGGCATTGTTTTATTAATTTAATCTCTTTTGGGTGCAGGGGAGATGCATTATGGCATGGGCATGACAAAAACTCTCATTGTGGTTTAGAATTTTCTTTTTAAAAGAGATGAAGATCTATTTGCGGTATAACTAAGGAAAATTTAAAAATACCCCAGCCATATACCAAAAATGTTAAATATACCTTTTTCTCTGTATTGTACTTGGTTTTCATCTGTACTGAGGCCTCATTCATATACAAAATTCAGTAGACTTGTGGATGCAGTTCTCTGAATATGGCTACTAAACTTGTAGATATGGAAGTGGCAATTATAGTTTTGATGATGGACCATGGTAGTACATATATATGTGATATTAATAATCAATCACTATAAGGAAACAATTAAATTACATGGAGTCATCACTTTCCTTCTTCACAGTTATGTATATTGGTGTCAACGCAACATGGAAGATTATAAAATCTTATTCTATGTCTATCCTTCACTCTAGTTGAGCTCAGTTGGCATCCATACCGACAATAGGCAGTAGAAGCATGGGGTACAAATGAGGGAGTTGGGTAGGGTGCCAGTAAGGAAGTAGAGGTCCTGAAGTCAAAGGTGAAGTAACTGCTGAAATACAGCCCCGCTGTCGACGGTCATTTTTATCCAAGTTCTCATATGCCCTCCTAACCTTGTAAGCAGCTTATATCATCTGTATGGTAAGTTCCTTATCTACATTGGATTCTGATCATTTCAGCCATGATCTCTACTTTCATTTTTTTGTTTTTTATGCTGTAAATTGGTTGGGAAGATTGTTGCCATTCTTTCTCCTTGGAGAATTCTTTGCTATAGATCTCTTGCTGCCAATCTTGATCCTTGTGTACTTCTGTAGCTGCAGTTGGATTTTATTTTGAATTTAAACTTGGAGTAGCAGGATTATCACACTGGCAAGACATAACATTCCAGTCTCAATCTATAGGGTTTGTACATCTTCCAACACCAAATGTATTATTGGGGGAAGACATGTCTCCGATTGCAGCTATTTGTCTTTTCCTTTGCTCCTCTTTTTCTACTATACCCTCCAACAAGATTGCACTTATATTCCCCTGAGCCTATGAGAGAACATGCATTCAAAGCCTTGCTTGTGCCTCAGAATTCTTGCAAGGTAACATTTTAGCCTTTAATGCTTGCATGAGTATGCCTGCCATGGTTAATGTATTGCACCTCCCCTTTTTAATTTGTTATGATTCCATGTCTGGTCTTTATTAGGCATCTTTTTTGCTAATGAAATCTATGAAGTTTTTGTATGTAAAAAGATTTATGCTTTTGGAGGAGCCACTTCTAGATATCACAAGGTTTAGAATTTGAAAGAAACAACCAATAGGTATAGGAATACAAAATACTTGATAAAATCTTTGGTCAAATATTTCCTCTAACAGTGGCCTCCAATTGTTGGAGATGAAAAAACCACTGGATATAAATCTTATAATGTTTACCTGCAGAAATGTAAAATCTTCAAATACTGGAGAAATTCAAAAAAAAAAAAATCTTTTCAGATTTGATTAGCATTGACAACCATAAAGATTCTCATGCTAAAAATCAGTAAAAAGTACAAATTTTGATGTCGGTTTCATTCATCCCCACATGATAATCGGAAATGAAACATCCAAAATTTGAGATTCCTATTGGAAAAAATTGATTAGAATGTTACTGATGAAGGTTAAGAATCATTTTCTTTCTCCTAAAATCCTTGGTTGCATTGAATTTCCCAACTTGGAGAGAACTAAACAAAAGATGATCATTTCTTTTTCAAGAGGAGTTGATAACTTAATACCATTGAAATCAGTCTCTTCAAATTGAGACCTGTTGAGTTTTCAATTCTTTTACCATTTGGCCTTTGAATCCATTTGAACACAGCTACGAATGGAATTGTAGGCATGGTGTCTTGAAAAGTCAAGGCCATGTTCTGTAACTCTAACTAATGGAAGAAGCTTCTTATTTCTTTTGTTTTGCACTGTTGTCAGTAGTAGTATTGGGATAAACCTAAATTACTTTTTTTTTTCTTGCAAATATTTTATTTCTTCTCAACCTTGCCTAAGGAAGTTGCAAAGTTATAAATGCATTAAGAAAGACTTACATAATTCTTGCATAAATTAGGACTTCTATACTTTTTCTGTTTTCTTCTTGGTTGGCATAAGCTTAAATTTCTGGTAATCCTCATTTTCTTAGGAACTATTTTACTTATGCTAATATCAAGGCTTATCTGAGACACTTACCTTACTTGGAAGTAGCTCTTCATAAATTTAATTTCCTTGAACTATTATTATTTATTAGTCATTGCTTCACATACTATGTGAAGCTGGACTCAAAGTTATGTGCCCTTCTTGCTCATGTAGGATAGGAAGTAAAATTTTGTAAAGTTCATTTTCTGTGAGTAATTGAAGTACCGAGATTTATTATATAAGAAACACTCCATTTTTGTTGAAAAAAGAAAATATTTACATACTTGGCACCTTTGATAGTCATAGTTTGCAAACCCTACGAGTACTCTCCAAGTTGCTGAGTACTCACTGTTTTTATCTCTCCACAAGTTTTTACAAGTTTAACTCAGGAACATTTATAGACACAGGCAAAATGTAGGTAAAACCGCCAATGTGGGTAAATTGCCAGTTAAAATGTGTTTTTCACATGTTTTTTTGCCTTTAGAACCATACGTTTTCTCTTTGAGATGTCAATTTTTAGTTTAAGACATTTTGTGATTGAATTTTGCAAAAATATGTTTTGAAAGAAATTTTAATTTTAGAACTAAGTTGCCAAGTTTTGGCCGTGTTTTTGTTGAGTATTTTCTGATTTTTTATCAAGTCGAAAATTTTGGTCTTGCCAAGTACTCTCCAAATCCAAGTAGGCAAACTATAGATAGACTATTGAAAATGCTTGTGATAAAAAAAGAATAATTTGTTTTCTAGGTGGTATTTATTGTTTCTTTCATTCCATTTTCTTTTGAGACATTGTGCCACACATCAATGTCTCCAATGGTCTCTAGAATTCAGAGTGTCTCCTCAATAGTTTCTAATAACTTCTAATGGATATTTATGTCATGAGTGGCCAATTCTAAATTTCTTTCCCTCAACAACCTAAAGCTGCATCTCACTTTATTAACTGGATTTCTTCCCTATCCCCTTTGTAGATATGATTACTTGAGATGCACTATGCATATGCAACTCACTATTATTGTCAAATTTAAATGCATGGATTAGTATAAGGGCACTTGATGCAAGTTTTAGTTTTCCAGGGCACAAATAATATAAATGTGATTTCCTGGCATCTTTTTGGCAGGCTCTTGTTATGTTTTATGTTCTATACGTTTTTTAATGTTTTAAAGTCCTCTCCAAAATAAATTGCATTCTTTATCATTTACTATATGGGTTTAATGGTTTAACCAAATGTATATCACTTTTTCAGAAGTTCTTTAATGTATACATACATCTTTTAAATATTAATCAATCCTTCATTTTTAGTTGTTCAAGTCATTGGGTTGGTTGTTTTTGTTTGTGGACTTTTGTTTAAACGAAATGCTTCTTTTCAACATTTTCTATGTCTTTAATAACAATTATCAATGGGCATGGCTTGATAATCGTTTTTAGGTACTTCCCAATGGATGTTGGCTCTGGTTGTCATGTACATATAAGTTTATGGAAGGATGGAAAGAACAAGTTTATGGCTGAAGATGAGTCGGTGATGCAGTATGGTATGTCCAAAATTGGGGAAGAGTTTATGGCTGGTGTCTTCCATCATCTTCCATCGATAATGGCTTTTACAACTCCATTGCCAAATAGGTAAAATGTTAGAAAACATTGACTATAAATTGTTTTCTATGCATTATGAGATTTCTTTTGGCAAATGTTACTAATATGCAGTAGGTACTTAAGAAAGTAAAAATAAACAATTTGGTTATCAATTTAATAGAGTAAAAATAAACAATTTGGTTATCAATTTAATATAGTGACAAGAAAAATCTCTTGGGTGTGGTGTAATGGTTAAGATAGGGGATTCTCACAAAGGAGACCCACCTTCAAATTCTGAAACATGTTAATGCAATCACCACATTTCTAAAGTAGATGCTTCCCTATTAATAGGGCACCACAATAATGCATTTTATGTTATTGGCACAAAGAATGCTGTTCCCTAGTTGAGACCTTGTGCTGTTCATAGGTACCTTAAGCCAAAATTGAAAAAGGACAAACAAAAGTAACTAACCCAAACTTTGACTAGCTTTCCTTGTTTCTTTGTATGGACCAATAAAGAGAGGTCTGAACATACACTAAAGCAAGGTAGAAACTTAAAAAGCATATAAAAAAATCTCCAATATTTCTTTTATGACTGTTACCGATCTCTTCAAATTGAGAAGTGGCAAGTTCTCGTACAAGCAACTCTCACTATATTTATGAATAAGTATGTGTAGTGAAAACTTCACTAGATTGAAATATTACTTAATTTTTTGTGTTACCCACTATTTACACCTCCAGCTTTTCGAGTAAAAAATTATTTCATTCTGCATAAAGGCTTGCAGAAATTGAAGGCTTAAAATTTTGCCTTATGTCATTGTTATTAATTATATGTTTTTCTTATATTAGTGAAAGTTCAAGTATAAGAAAGAAGGCACGGCCTCATAAGATAAAGAAGAGATATACCTAAAATGTGTGGATATTTATGTGGAAAAAAATGTAAAAGACAGAAAGATATTCCCATTAAGATTGAATGGGAATATTTGTCTGTGGATAAAAAGATAGGCAAATGATTAAAAATACATACTAAAGCTTTGACTTTACTATTTTGGGGCTAAGGTTCCTTTTATTCTAGAAAATGTTATTTTTAATTAGCATTTGCGGCGTGTTGATGAGAACAATCATGTGAGACGTTGAAGGCTCTTTCAACTACCTAGACTCAAAAACAATTGCTTCCATTGTGAATTTTCCTTGCCTAGATAGCCGTTTAATTATTATTCAGAATGTTTTGAGTCTTGACCTTTGAAGAGCTATTGCTACTTCATATAGTTAAAAGCATATCATACAAGATTAAATATTTTTTTCAATCTTCTCTCAATCTTGACTTTATGTGGATGTGTTAGCCTCATTAGAGTTCAAATTTTAACTCTAGTTTTAGCAATTTGTTGGTGTAAAAAATGTACTCATGTTGCTTAAGATTACTCATGTAATTCAATTACCTTAAATTGGACATATTAGTTACACTCTTTATTTGAGTAATTAAGAAATTAGAAACAGGTTAGATGCTGTGCAGAAGGAGAATATGATTATTTCAAAGTTTAGTTGAGAATTTTATAAATAAGGGCTTCCTTCCTTCAGAATTCAAGAAGAGGAGAAAGGGATATGAGAGTGAGAAGACATAAGTGAGTGTTGTCAGCATGGTTCTGATAAGACTGTTATACTGGGTGGGAGTACAGCAGTATAATGCAACTTTTACCAATTTAAAACTTTCACTCACATTGACTTCAGTTAACATCAATAATCATGCACATGAGAACATAATAACACATGATATTTATGTGGAAACCCTTTCAGGAGAAAATCACCGCACAATAATGCTTTTATATATTGTTCTTTTACAAATTTTGTAGGCAACAACTACTAGTGACACCAACCCCTCATTCAATATGTGAGTACCAAACCACTAGAGGCACCAATCCCTCATTCAATTTGTGAGTACCAACCCACTAGAGGATCCAGCCCCTCATTCAATTTCTCTTCACAAATTCTGCTATAACTCTCTTCTCCATTCTGCTATTATGTAATATCCCTTGCTAAATGATGGAGAAAGATGATTTTTCTACTCAAGGAATATTGTCAAACAAATTGCATACAATCTGAAAAGTACCATAAATGAATTGCAGACCAAATAT
The DNA here is from genome assembly GCA_018584345.1 of Thuja plicata. NCBI lineage: Eukaryota > Viridiplantae > Streptophyta > Pinopsida > Cupressales > Cupressaceae > Thuja > Thuja plicata. The sequence goes on along the minus strand of MU224633.1, from coordinate 336,906 downwards.
ATATAACATATGATAGGACAAACACATCAAATTTGCATCATATAGGACATTGGCATTTTGTCAAACACTTGCCATACATGACTCAGAAAATACAAAGTCTGAAGTATATACTGCTGCAAATGAATTGTGATTTTTATTTCAGACCCTTAGTGATTGACAAACAAAATTATTGATACAAAACATGCAAGTTAGAATTAATCAAATGCAAATGAAGAAACCTGGAATCTGATCGCAGTCTTTGGTGAACACCAAAATTGGGACACGGCTCACTGAAACATGACAGCCATTGCTTTATAGATGAATGGTGGCACTCTAAACCACAAACAAAGATCTCTAAACAACTGTAATCTGTGCAAGATACTGTCCTCTATCCTTGCAAATAAATCTGAGATGAAAGTCTGAATCTTCTTCACAATTCAATCACCAAATTAAGCACATTCATAATCTCTGAATGAGATTATTGCTGGCACAATTTATTGGCAGATCTCAACCAATTCAAAGTGCAAAACACTCGAAGAATTCTCAATAATTCTTCCAGCCTTCAAATGCTGAAACCCTTGACTTCAATATTCATCACAAATTCAAAATAATATCAAATGCACAATAGAATGATGAAAAAGAACTCATGTGACTCTTTTATAATTTTTGTGGGAGAACTCATACTTTTCTAGCCAATGTGGGATAAATAGATATACTTTTCTTTTTAATAATTCATTTACTCCAATACTTTAATTAATACTTTGGCTTAGGCTTCAATGAATTAATTGGACAAATGGCCCCTTCCAATGATGACTCAACCCTCAATTTAAGTGAAATTATAAAGTTAAATGATAACTTTATAATAAGCCATTTAATGATTAATTAATAATTTGGCTACTAAAATAATAATAACTCCCAAAATACTTATCCTTTAAATATGTCGTTTGAAACAGGAGTAGTACAAAATATTTCCCCACGTGACCAAATGCACTTTCAAAAAATAGAAAGGGTCCTTCTCGATCAACCTCAGACTTACTATAGTAAGTATATGAACTGAGCCCAAACAAAGTCCAATCTGAGCCAAACAAAGACCAAACTAGAACATATGAAATTTTGGAGAAGATTAGAACCTCCATTAACCAAACCTCTACCTCAGAAGACCCTCTATCCAAAATAATTAGCCTATGAGGGTCACAATGATAGGCTAATCCTTCAAACTTTGATGCTCAAGAAAATTGGGACATTACAGTACGATCTTCCTGGAATTGCTTGTCCCCAAGCAATTCCAGAAACAAAAACACACCAATCCAAAATATCAAAATCATCTACACATTTCCCTACACAGAAGGAATTGTTTTTAAACAGGTGCTCATATTTGTATGATGTATCACTGATTGCATTCAACTTTCAATTTGAATTAAAAATTCAGTTTTGTGCACATTTATTATTCAAGTTTTTGGTAGTTTTCTTGCTATTTGCCTTGGGATATTTTAGTTGTATCAGAGCCTTAACTCTACTAGACAGTTAAGGATTGATGAGTGGTGAAGAAGTTTCTTACATCACTTACTAGAGAAGAAGGAAATGAGCGCGATTAGTCAATTCTGAAGGTACCATGGGTGATGAACAACCACGAACAAATCCATGTCTTTTGGTATTACTCAATAACCTAGCAAGAGGTCAGCAACAAATAGTGGAGCCAATAGCGCATTTGTCAAAATCAAGGAATACCAACAATCATGGCACCAATAACCAGGGTAACAATGGGCATGGCAAAAACTTAGTCAATGGAAGAACTCACAACAAGTGCACGCCTGCATCTAGTTTGAGACTCATGATAATCACCATCCCACCTCAGGGTGAGCATCAGGAAAATCACAACCCCACAATGACCGAGCTATAGGAATAGTTCAAATGGGATTGGTTATATGGGGGGTTATAGCCAAATATATCCCTCAAGGACTATATGGATCTCAGGATGAGGCATTTGCCCAATAGGTGTAATAGAGACCACAATAATGATTTGAGGAGGAAGATCGGAAATCTTAGTCTAACTTTCCTTGATGGCTCTAGGAGGACAACAACACGAGCCTAGGTGCATTAGGTGGACACATACTTTCAGCTTAACCCCATGCCAGAAGACAAAGCAATCAAATTCACAATGTTGCATCTTGACGGTATTGCTCATAAGAGGTGGTGTCATGGAATGAAACAATGCGTAAAACAACATTGTTTCAAAGAAGGGAAAAATGTAGACACTTGAAATAGTCCTAAATTAAATAAATATTAATTATTTATTTATTTATTTATTTATTTTATCATTATTTCTTCTATTAATTAAATAAATATTTTTATTTTGGGGTTTGCCACTTAGTGTGTTTGTTAAGTGGTTGTGTTTTTATGCCCACCAAGGTTCAAACCCTCGTCGGGCCATTATGATTGCAGGCTTGTGCCTTCGTTAATCCAATGTGCTCGCAGGTTTGAGCCTCAACTTTGTTAAATGGGGATGAGGTCCCTCGCTTGTGGCCTCACCGGTTCATAGCTTCGGGTCAAAGTGTTTCATGTGGGGCCAGAGGGTGTGTCGTGCCAACGTTAGTGATCACGTTAAAAAGTTTACCATGCACTTATTATATATTTATATATGAATGTATGTATGTATATATATGTATATATATATATATATATTTAGTTCATCACCTTATGCCCTCTATTAATCAATTTTTTTTTTTTTAATCAATTGATTCACTTCTTCCTTCTTCCTAAAATTAAATAAATATTTATTTAATTATTTATCTTAATCCCACCTTTTTCCTCTATTAGTTAAATAAATATTTTTATTTATTTAATTGATTCATTATCCTCTTCTTTCCTACATGCATATGAATTGATTTATTTATTTAATTCCTTTTCTAATTCTTCTCATGCACATGATTAAATAATTTTTAGTATTTAATTCTATTTATTCTTCCACTTCCACCTTCCAAAGCTCACTCACTTTGAGTTCAACTGATCAATCAATCCACTTGACTGATCAATCAATTCTATCTATCTCCACCATGCAATTAGTTAACTCTTCATTAATTATTTTCATCAATTCTCATGTGTTGCTCTTTGGGAGTTCTTATTAGATTTCCACGGTTGATTATCCTGAAGTTTTCTATAAAAGAAGCTTCTCTTTTGGCTACCCACAATCAATACAACAATAGTGATCAAGCATACATTTGCATACTTGCATTCTTTACAAATTTCATTATCACCATCATCATTGCATCATAGCTTTGCATCTTTCATCAAGCAACCGCTCTCCAATCCTTTCACACCATCTTGTGCATGTGCTATATAGCTGAGAGAAAACCATTATTTGGCGAGATCTGGGAGGATAGGAGAACAATGGAATCAAGCAAATCATGGTTGAGGAATAACACTGTTTATCTCATTTGCATTGCATGATTTGGAGCTCTATTGATTGTTCATTGAATTTGATTTGTAGATCCAGGCTAGTGTTTGAGTTAATTATGGTGTACAAATAGGTTACATTCAACATACATTAATCTGCATCAATGCCATCAAGAAGAATCATATCATAAGTTGGAGATTATAGGGGAGACTTGACATTGTCCTGGAGTTGCAAATAGGTCTTGAGGACTACTCACTCTCACATGTGTATCATGAATAGAATAAGGTGGCGGGCTTCCTTGCAAATTAGGGAGCAGAATAGACTCACATATGTATCATCGCAAATTGTTCCTCTCGCAGGTGGGGTTTGGAGGACATCTTAGAATATGAGAGGATGAATGATTTGGGATAAGCGATTGTTAGAGGCTTTGAGATTCACATTCTTATATTCATTGGTGTATATGATGAATGAACCTCTAGTGTAAGGTACTAAACATTGAATGGTGGTGGGAGGAAAATCTTTATTTTGGAAAACTCATGTTTGTCATGTCCCCTTTCTAGAGTGGGCATCAGAGACAGAGGAATTGGCCTATCATTGGAGTCTCGTAGGCTAGCAGAGATGGATAGGGACTCATTCAGTGCATACAATGACCGGATTTTGGCTTTATAGGCAGTTTGGAGCCAGTTTGGAGCAATTCCTAGATTTTATGGGATATCCCTAAATTTTAGGAGGTTGTGATAGTTGCCAATCGTGAGGTTATTCATGACCCTTCAGTTGGTTTCAGTTTCAGGATGACAGGATGTGTTCCCTAGTTTCTAGGAGCATCCCTAGATTTTAGGGAAGGGACTGCCAGTTCACCCATCTCGTCCGGTATCAGTCACAGACAGGTGACATGGTCCGTATCATGTTTAGTGGGTTGATTTGGGATATCAGAGGCAAAAGGGGAAATATTTTAATATATTTAAATATTTCCTAAGTTAACAATTAAATAATTTATAATTAGGCTATTTGTATAGCTATTTCGGAGTAATAAGGGTGTTAATTTTAGATCAGAATATGTGACTTTTAATTTTCTTATATAACCTCAATATATGTGATATATTTAATCACAAGACATATATATTATTACTGATATAATAATAGATATATATATAAATATGTTAATATCGATTAACTACAGATTGAATAAATAAGACTCGCATTGTTTGTTGTAAATGCTTATCTCTAAATGATCAAGTAGTGAACATTTATAAGGGAGACATGGTGGTATAGAGACATGTCTCCTCAAAGAGGAGACATGACTATACTGTCATGTCTCTTCCAAAATAACCCGTTTATGCAAACCGATCATAACATATTATCGATCAAAAAATTTAACCCCTTTACGTAGGTTTATTTATACATCCATTCAACCCGATATAATTAGCGGGTGATAACATATTTATAACCCGTTCGTTGATTAATACTCAATGTATATAAATTGTCATCCATCAAAAACGATAGTAATCGGTATGGCCAAATACGTTAGTGATTTAGACCGATATCAATCAGTGACTATTATTTAATTTGACCGATATCAGTTCAGTATTTTATGAGCTTTTAGAATTGAGTTTTTAATATTATTTATATTGTCAAATATAATATACATTTGTATATGTATATTAATATATATAATAATATCATTATTACTATATATATATTAATATGCATATATATAATGTAGAA
>MU224633.1:276574-313620 GCA_018584345.1 Thuja plicata | reverse complement strand
CAAAAGTCTACAAAAATACCATTTGGTGACCCAAAAGTCATACCCAAAAAATATCATCATAAATACTCCCTCATAGAAGTAGTCTTATCCCTCTAGAAGAGTCACAAAAGTCTCTGAATCGCAATAACTTTTCTGCAGACTTTAACAACTGCAACCTCTGATCTTTAAAAATCTGATCTTTCCATCTGTAAAAATATCTGATCTCCAGCGTCTGAGAACAATCTGATATTTTTCTGTCTCTGAAAACTTCCGGGAATAAAACATGGATTTGCAATAAAATATTAAAATTCCCTTTGAAAATTATCTCTGTGTATGTTTAAAAGCCTGTAAAAATCCCAGATTAATGCATGTATTACCCAGAAATTAGCAGAAAACGGCAAGTAGCACCTTCTATTCGCTTTGAAAATCACACTTCTTACTCTTGACTGTCCTACCCTTGCCTTCTGCGAGTGAGCGATGCTGTCTCTTCTTTCCTCAGTCGCAAGCTCGCGAGTCGATTTTTGATATCACCTGAGTCTTGGCGACTAAGCGCCTATGCATCTTACCTTCCAGTTATTCCTTCATCGCACAGTCGCTGGCTGTTTAAACTGACCTTTAGATTCTAAGTGACTGAGCGACATCCATTTCTTCATTGCATATTCTGTTCAGTCGCACACTCGTGCCACCTTTTACTCTGTTTTCATCTCGTGCGCGAGTGGGCGATGACATCCGCTTTCTGACTGGTCACCAACTCGCGAGCCATTTTTTGATTACCTTTATTGACTGGCGAGTAAGCGATGAGTTTTCTCCTTCGACTCGTCGCATACTCGCGAGCTCTTATAAATTTTGAGAAATACTTGAGCGACTGAGCGATGAGACTAAGACATAACCTTAAAAGGGATTTTGACCTCTTTTTGTGCGGCAAAACACAGGGTTTAAACAAAGAAAGCCATCTTCATTATTCCACTTACTCTTCCATTTACCGTGGACTTGCGGAAAAACAGAAACAGGGTGCGTTTCTTTGCTTGCGGAAAATCTCTCTATAGGTGCGAACTCCGCTTGCGGAGAAAGCAATTTTCAGTTCTCCGCAAATACTTTATTTTAATTTCTGAGTCAATAATTAAACATTTCTCTCTTACCCGGAAAAATGAAAAAGTGCTTCGAAAACCCGTTGTGGGGTCCACCACATAGCGCTCCTTCCTCTTTTCTGCCTTTGCGGAAAATTACCTTCTTAGGTAGAATTCCGCCACGGATAATCAGAATTTCAATTCTCCGCCTTGAGTCTTTCTTGATCCTGAATTTTCTTTTAACTGCTTCCCGGATCTGTTTCTAGGCTGCAGGTAATAACTTCACTGTCCACGACCATCTCTTTTCATAGTATATCTCTGCAAACATTGCTATCTGTACTTTGCGGAAAATCAACTTCGCAGGTAGAAATCCGCAGTGGAGAAGATGATTTTCGAAATCCCGCAAGCCTTTGCGGAAAATTACCTTTGCAGGTAGAATTCCGCCAACTCCTTGGTACCGAAAATCGGTAACAATAACTAATATATATATATATATGAGTTCGTTCCAATATATATTTATCAGAGAAATATATATATTAACAATTATTATTAATATTATATATATATAATATATGCATAGTTAAACACGAACGAACAATATGTTAACAGTCTTCAGTGATAAGTAGAAGTCTGCTCCCATCGATGGTTGCAAATTCCACTTTTAACTGCATCTTATCTCCTTTGTCTTTTGCGTTGACTACCGTTCTCTTTGTTCCCATCGTCATCATCATATTCACATCAAATTTGATAATGGAAAACGTTCATAATCAAATCAAATTATTTCTGAATCCACTACCAGCCCATGTTTCTCCTGCACCCCCACATATGCCAACTACCAATTCACACAGGAATCGCTTGCTGCATGAATCAAAGAAATATCCATGTTTGTATAACTTAATCATATTGCAAAGGGTCACCGCCTGCCAAACTTTGTCATATACCGCCAAACCTCCTAGGCTTTTGTTCTGATACCATGTTGTTGTTTTGCAGGTTTGATGGTATTGTTTTATATTTTAATATATATGATCAAGTCTTGATTCAATCTAATACTTGCATTATTGGAATTCTATGTGTTCTCAGATTGAATAACATTATGTTATATATATCCTTTTGGAGAGACATGTCCTTGAAAGGACATGCCTCTTCCCATTAATTATAATTTAAATAATCTTATAATGTTTCATTAATCAATTATTAATTTAGAATAATATAATAGATTAATACTAAATATTAAATTTATTATGATTAATAATAATATAATATATTATTATTAATCAACATATATTATATGTATTCTAAATGATCATACGACTGAAGCGACAAACTAACAGGACTAAATAAAATTAATTTTGCATCTTTCATCCACATATTTTCGAATTTGATTTGAATGGACATTTAACAGGGCTCCTATCTCCCAAGATGTTGAATTGGATGGGATAATGATCAACCCCTAGAAAGCTATAATATAGCATTACAAGGAGAAAGGGAACTTACTAACGTCACCTTTAAAAAAGGAATCTACCCAACTTTTTTGCTATGTTACTGAACTCCAATTTTCAATTCTTAGTGAGAATTTCTATCAAATTCTTTTTTGCAACAAAGTCTATTTGAGATTGGAGCTTACTTTGAACTCCCCTTATTTTTATCTTGGTTGTGGATAATTGCATTGAAATCCCCACCCTGGATACACATTAAAAAGGTTTATCTCTGTCCCAGCCAGTGTCTATTTTCTACTATCTTTTTCAAACTAATCGCAGATGGTTTCTGAAAGGTGGCCAAGCCACTAGAAGCTCCATCAGCTTGAATCCATTCAGCATTCCAGAACTTGAGCTTAAGTTTCAACTTTTTTACTTCCTCAATAGTCAATTTCATTTCTTCGATCATGTAGATGTCTGCATTTTGATAGCCCAATCTAGCGCTTGACCAAGTAGTTGTTAAGTGTATTTAAGCCCCTCTTATTCCATGAAAAGATTTTTCATTTCTCTTTGGGAAGGGTTTTTCCCTTCTGAGATCTCAGTAATCTAGTAATCTTTAAGTGGACCATTCTTCAAGATCTTCTTCTTTTCTTTCGTCGAACTGCACTCAATGAGGAAAAATATATTTGGTAGGGTTTTAGTGTGTATTTTTCTACACCCCAATTTTTATTCATCCATTTTTTTTAATTTTTTTTGGGCCATCCTCCTATCTATTTGATAAAAAATCTCTTTGCTTCAAATGATCTATCGATGCCTGAATAATCTTTGTTTGGATGAAAACTGCCTTACCGTTGGAAGGCTTCTTGTATTTGATGAAGAAATCTATTATTTTACTCTTAATAATGAGAAAATTTAAAATATTAAAAAGAAATTTCAGTTCTTTGTTTGAAGTTTTATTTAAAAATTAAAAAATATTTATTGTTATTAAAAAGATTATATATTTTAATTTATGATTAAATTATTTATAAAATTTAAATAATTATTAAATCATAAACAAATTTACAATAGGATCACAAACTAATTTATTTTTATATATTCAAATCAAATATAATCTAAAAGTATTATCTATATTTTTTTTTTTTAAATTATGAAATTAATCTAAAAATTCATTAATTTATTTCTTATATATTTTTTTAATTGTCTTAAAATCTTTCCTTTCTATGGTTTAAAGATTATGAATTGTGGTGATTATAATTTGAAACTTTTTGAATTTGAGAATTTTAAAATTGATTGAGCTAATTTTTTTGTTTTTTAAATATTACAGGCTGAAATTCAACATTATGCAAAGTATCCATCAGCGGTAAAAGATTTAATCAATAAATACTAAAAAATATTTTTTAAAAAACATTCTTTGGGAAAAATGAATTGCATCCAAATAATGTATAATTGAATGTGAAGATGAACACCAAATTACATATACCTCTTGATCTATCACTCTTGGAATGCACATTGCAAATTTAAGATTGTTGAAATAGTTGCAAATAAGACATTGGTTTTATTGTACAATGGTAGATTTGGTTGATAGTTATTATTAAGAAAGATTGTAATAGAATTTTAACTTTTAAATAATATTTGTTAGTTTGAATTATGTCATATATTTCTTATTTATTTTGAATTGACAATTTGGTTATATTTTAGTTTGAAATTATAAATTTACAATTGATTTTATTGTTGAAATGGTTGCAAATAAGAAAATGATTTTATTATATAATGGTATATTTAGTTGATAGCTATTATTAAGAAATATTACAATAGAATTTTATTTATTAAATAATATTTGTTGGTTCAAATTATGTCATAAATTTCTTATTTAATTTGAATTATTTTTTATTAAGGAACAAGCAAGTTTTGAAGGCACCTAAAACGTTATTTACAAAACAATGCTTAAAAGATAATGCATCATAAAACTAGCAACACTAAGACAACAAAAAGTTGACAAAAAACCAGTTACTAACAACATACCAAAAACTTAGTTTAGATTCTTAAGAGTCTTCACTACCTCTGCCTCCAGTTGAGTCATATTGAGAGCAATCTTTTTCAGGTCTTGAATATCTTGAGAATCGTTAGCTTTCTTTTACAAGTTGGCTTTGGTCCTTTTAAAGGGACCAATATACGTTCTCCTGCATCTTATCAAACATTTCAACATCAACCACCGCCCCTTCTGTTGAAAGCTTTCAAGTTTACCAACCATTGTATTGAGACTCTCAGCAAAATTCTTTACCACTCTATGGCTATAAGTGACAAGGGAGATGAGATTATCATTTATCTTTTGGAACTCATCTTCCAAGTGTTTGAGTCTCCCATCATAATATTTTTTAAATTGTATCTTCCAGCTTCAAAATCTTGCTATCAAAATCCTTCTTAAGATCATTCACAGTATTAATGGTATTTTGCATGGAATCAATTATAGACTTCCTTTCATCAATGCTCCACTGCTCCACATTGTAGTTATCCTATTTGGTACTGACCGACTAAAGCTTGAGATTGATTTCTTTGATCTCGTAAAAAATCCACTTATGCATTTTGAAATTGTTGACAACAACATTTTGTGGTATTGCGAGCACGTCGTCAAGGCTTTCCCTATCAAGGTTTAGGAAAAGGAGAATCCACATTGAGGTCCTCCGAAAAAGGGGGTCTCCCAATTGTATCCATGGAAGGTGTCGATTTACTAGACATACCATGGGTGGATGGCACAAAAGCAAACTTGGTCGCAAAATAGTGGAATTATTTCTGACCTTGGATCATTGAACCCTCTTCTTCTTTTGCATAGTTAATATGAATCCTCCTCCTTGGTATCTCAATCATCCTCATTAGAGTAGTAACTTCTAAAATCCTCATCCTTAGAATCAAGCTGGTAGCAGGATTCAAGGGCAGCTATAGAAGAAGAGGGCGTAGATTTAAGGTCTTCAAAATCAACATCAAAAAAACCTCATGAAGATCATGAATTTTCTTATTTGTCCTATGATCCTTTACGCAATTATTGATGGATGCAAGAAAATAAAAATGAAAGGAAATCTTCACTTTATGCCTAAAGTTGTTCAACAAAACAAAATGGTGGCCAAAAGCCTTAGTATAACATTCATCGAAAGTTAGGTATTTCATAATTACCTATAACAAAACATGCCACACTAAATTAATCTTACCAGTACCATAGCTGCTCTTGGTAGTTTTAGCCAATTTCTTTTCCTCTTTCTCATCTTTGGGAAACTTCTTCATAGCTACATCTAAAAGTCTCATGTCCCTATAGAACGTGGCCCCTTCCATAGAAACCCCAATAACCTTTGCAATGAGTTTTTTTTATCAATTTCAAAATTTCTCCCAAGGAGAGATATTCCCTTCCTTCTAGCCCTTAGCGAACTTCATGATGACATTGAGGTCAAACCCATGAAGTTTCTCAATGAAAGGAGTCAAGCCACCTTGCTTCAAAATTATCCAGATAGTGGCATCATTCTTAATCTCCTCACAGTCTAAAGCTCCAATTCTTCTCCTATCTCTACCCATCCTCACAAGATCAACCGAAAATTTAGGTTGTAGAATAGAAGCACATGGGAAAACCTCAAAGCACCTAGAAAATTGAGGTTCATTAATGCATCAGAAGATCATTAAGACATCAACATCTTATGATAAACATAAAGTTTCTCCATTAGTATGCAATGAGAAAACAAGTTGTTCCAACCATCGGTTACACTACACCAAAAGTCAGGTTTTTAGTTCAAACCGAAAATGCTATGCAAGGAGAAAACCGACGACATAGTTTTGCAGTATAAACCAAAAGTGCAAAATGAAGATGTTAAAGAGTAACCCGACAGGAGTAAACTGACAATGGAACCCGATGACTAGATACAGTGCAACCTGAAAGACAGTCAGACTGACTTCAGAGAAAACCGAGCATCAAATACCGAAAGTCAGTTACATCCCGAAAAAAGTAGATTTGACTTCCATGTTAGATAAAACAATTGTATTCTATCTATAGAGTCTTGATTTGTTTTAAAACCATTACTTAAAGGAAAATAAACATTATTGTAATTGTTTTAATCAGTCTAACTGAGTAAAAACATGCAAACTAGAAGATCAAGGTCAAGTTGTAAACCTTTGATCATAGAATTAGTTTTGTAATACGTGAAACTACATTAGGTCAATCTATCTTATAAATAGATGTTGTAATCATTCTATCATAGATGAGAGGATGAAAGTAGCCAACGAGCCTATCTATTGATTAGACTGAAAGTTTCAAGAAGCATAACAAAATATGAAATTGGTTATCAATAATCAAGAACAAAGGCTACCGAGTAACAAAGGTTTTCTGCATTATCATATCTTGTGTTATGTGTCAATTACTTTCATGAATGTTTACATGTTTGTTAAAGTTAAAGAATTGATATATATTATACAAAGATAGTATAGAATAGATGGTGGGTTATACAATTGATTACAAAATGGTTAAAGGATAAAAGAGATAAAAGTTTTGAGGGTACTGATTCACCCCTCCCCTCTCACTACACACGTACACACTTCCCATTATTTCCAACAATTGGTATCAGAGCTATAACTCTTATTTGGAAATCTTAAAGACTTGAGAGAAAAGATCATACAATGGAGAAGTACAGACTTGAAAAAAGTATTAAGAATCAGAAGCTAGAAATTCAGATCTTCTATGAGCAGTATAAAGAAGCTACAATCAAGATGAGACAATTGTTAGATGAAAGAAATATTATGGCATCTCGCTATAATGAAACAGATTACCAAGAAGAAGAGATACCATATCTATTTGAGTCTTCATGATCTACTACAAGAAAAGCATCAGATACATCAGAGGAAAGTATTACAAGCTTAAATAAAATCAATCAACATCTGGCTGGACAAGTGAAATCTCTGCAAATCAGTCAAGAGACACAGATGGTAAGAATGATAGATCTCGTGAACAATGATAGACAAGTCGAGCAAGAAAGAACACTAGGTATTGATGATAGAAGGAAGATTACTGAAAAACTACAATAGAAAGAGTCAGAAATACAAAGATTTACAGAACATCACCATGAGATTACAAATCAGATTATTCTTATGAGTCAAGAGGCAAACAAAATAAATACAAAACTCATTGAAAGAATAGAAGCCATCAGTGAGCTAAGAGAAGAAAATGAAAAGCTGAAACAAGAAATAAGAATTCAGCAACATAATGAAATTATCAAGAGAGGTGAAGAAAGCAATAAAAGAATGGATGATTTTCTTGATGGACAAAGAAGAGCCAACAATAACATTGGACTAGGCTATACCGAGAATGGAGAATCACCTAATCAAGCTGATCCAAAGAATGTCTATGCAAATCTAAGACCAAGAAATCTAACATGCATTCACTGTGGAAAGCAAGGCCACACATCAAATGTTTGCAGGAGCAAAATGAAAGGTATTCCTAAATCTACATCTTCATTCATAGGAATTTTTTATAAATGTAACAAGAAAGGACATAAAGCTTACGAATGTAAATCTGAGATGAAACAACCTAAGAAGGAAACCTACATAGACAAATATTGTCCTACTTGCAAAATGCATGGGCACACAACACTTGAATGTTGGAAGAAGAAAAAGCAAGCATGGAAGCCTAAAGGTCAAGAAATTGCCTATCAACTGAATAGAGTTGGTAACCAGTATGTATGGGATTACAATAGTTGGGCAAATTGTACAGCATGTGGAAGATTTGGTCACATTGCTGCAAACTGTATGAGACAATGGACAAGAAAGCCTAGAGGTTGGACTAACCCTAGAATGGCATGTCTACATTGTCATAAAGTCGGTCATCTTAAGAAAGACTACAGAGACCGAATGACAGAGACCAACACCTTTGCCAATGGAAACACCATTGAAGACATCAGGAAGATGAGAAACAAAATGTGGAGGAAAGCTACAAACACTGATGAAGCTGGACCGAGCAATGCAATTGGTGACACCTCATCCAATGGATATGGTGACATCACCACCTCAACCTAAGCAGAATAAGTAAGTATGGAACTGCATTATCCAAAGTTATATTTTGCATCAGTTGCATTATACATAGTTGGAATAGAAAATTAGCATGATTATAGATGCACTATGGTATTACTTGTTAAATTCTATGAAAACTATTTCATCGGTTAATACATATTGAAATGCATTGGTATACATTCAAAACTGAGTTGTCTACACTTACCGATAATCGTCGGTTAACATGTAAAAGAAAAAGTTTCTAGTGTAAACCGAGATCCGTCGGTAATCATGTGAGTTGACAAAGTTGTCATCGCAATACACCGAAACCCATCAGTAAAAGAAACAAGTTAACAAATGCCCAAAGCATCACATTGTCACCGAAAGGGAAGTTAGTGTTTAACCCGACGAATTCGTCTTCACACACCGAGGACTGGTTGAGCATTAATGACTCAACTTAGGGCAAAGTCTATAAATAGATGATGGAAGAGTTTCATTCTTCACCAACGATTTGAGTGAAGCGAACAGAGCGAAACCAGAGCAAGAAGTGACAACATTGCAGAGCGACTCCAACCCAATTCAAAGCACTCCAAGTAGATCAGTTACAACTATAGAGGTTAAAGTAAGTTCCTACATTAACCGAGAACTTTGTTTATCATTTACGGGAAATCCCTAATTTCAGAAATAATGGCAACAACATCAAGAACCTCTAAGCTAAAGAATGATAAGAAGAACAAGATCAATCTTATCAAGAACAATACATGTGAGGAACCACATTATAAGATATGCCCAAAAGTTGCCTCACAACCCGACAATGCTGGAGCATTCTCAAGAATACCAGCTAGGGTTTTGCTCGTCAAAGATGTGTGAGCATACATACACTGCAAAATTGTAGAGATTGGGGATTTGGAGGTTGAGCAAGCTTTCAAGAAGCTATGCAAAGATAATGGTACTATCAAGGATGAGCACAAGCACATCGAGGTAAAAGGGCTCACAAATGCCCTAGGGCTCCCGAAGGAATTCAAGACCGAATGGATTCGGTTAGTACTAAGCAGGATACATGACATAAAGTTTTGGCTGGATGAGCCAAAACCGATTACCAGGGATGTAATTCATGCTGTCACCAGTTATCCAATAATCGATAAGGTAAAGGCATTGAAGCACCTGCCTAAAGCTGAAATTGAGAAGAATATCGAAGCCACATGGGATGGAAGAGGACTAAGAATATCCACCATCTATGACAATGAACTAAAATTTGGAGCATGTGTCTTAGGATACAAGTTCTTTCAGGCTAGCGGGATGAACAACATTGCATTCGGAGCAGTCGATACAGCCTACAAGATTGTGAAGAAGGGAACTCAGTTGGATCTATTAGAACTTCTACTCAAGCAGTTAGAAGAGAACTTAAAGACAAACAGAAATGCAAAATCAAATTCATGTAAGTTCGGTTCACTTATCATGTGCATATTTTTCTACTTCCAAGAATCTTTTCCATCTAAAGGAAATGTGCAATGGAACACAACAAGACCAGTGACCATTCAGATTAGTGAGTTTATAAAATCACTAGGAGATAATTTTGAGTTAGTCATGGATGAATACTTTGCTAGATTCAAGGATATAATGCAGAAGAGAGTAAGGATCCTAGAATAGTTAATTGAAAAATTCAAGATTGATATATGTTTCATGGTAGACACTGACTTCACATACATCAAGCCTGTTGTACCAAGGACAACATGGCTATCTCCACTTGACTATGAGGTGAACATAGATCAAGCATCTAATGCAATTGATGCATTAATAAATGAGCCAATAGATAAAACACAATCCAAGTTTGGCACTTGTGAAGAAGCCAAAGAAAGAATCAAAATTGGCTTGTTTGTAAAGAAGATAGATAGAAAGAAAGACAAGATGGTCAAGAACTTGAAGAAGAGATTGTCGGTCACAAGAGAAGAAACTGAAAATATAGAGGAAACCGAGGAACAGTCACCCGTCGGTGAAGCTGAGAAGGAGAGTGACTCGGAGTCTACAGAGTCATACACCATTACCTCCACTAGCTAAGAATCCCAGGACTACAACTGCTACAAGGATAAGGAGTCAAATAGCTAAGGACACAAGTCCTTCACCATTAAAGAAAGGTCAAGTAAGGACCTATAAGAGGAAACCAAAAACATAGAAAAGAGGGCCAACTAAAAGAAGAAAGTTCATCAGAACTAAGGAGGACATTAAGGACACCGAATAGGATGATTCTATTCAAAAGGAAAAGGAGAAGATTCCTGAAACTATTGATCAAGTATGTGCCTCAATTATTAAATCAGGAACAGTCAATGATAGAAAAATCAAGAAATGGCTGACATTGGATCCCTTGGATCAAAATAAGGTTGAGCAGAAAATCATTAAAATGATGTGCATATACAAATATCTCCCAATACAATTGGCAGATAAAATGCCAAAAGAGCTTCAAGATAGGTTATCGACAAGATGGACATTTGTCTTGCACTCTGAGAAAGAAATCAGGGAAAGAGCCCTAGTATTTGTCATGCCTCCCGAGTAAAAAATGGAGTAGATTAAAGAAATGATGAAAATTCACTCCAAATGGTTCTCACCGAAGTTGAGAGCCTACCAAGTGCTTCAAGGACACTTACTAGAGCTAGACAGAAAGAGTGAAGTAGAATGGAGAAAGATACTTGATATTCCTAAAATGAATACAAGTCCTGAGCCCCAAATTGATCCTACCAAAACTCAACAGACCAAGGATGATCAGGCTACACAGAGCACCGAACATATCACTATAAATGATGAAGATGTCACAATAGTAGAATTGGACAAAGAAGAATTGGACACAACAGGCAACAAGAATATGGATGTTGCAGATGAGACATGGCCGGACACTACAGTCGACAATACTATTATTGACATCACAAATGAACCTGTAGGTGAAATTCAGAAAGATGAAGATGTCACTGTTGTCAAGGACCAAACCGACGAACATGACACTACATTTAATGATGCACAAGTACATATACTGGGTCAGATGTCACTATTGATTCAAGAAATCAATATTATCTCACAAAAGGAGAAAACCCCTGAGCTCGATGCAAGCATACCCGAGGACAAGGGTAATGAAGAGAAAATAGATACATCTGATGAAAAGAAAGACACAACCGATGAACAAAATGTCATTGATGGAGAACAAAAAGATGGAGATACCACCGAGAAAGAAGCACAGATGAAAGGTGTTGATGAAGTGCAAAAGGAGAAAGATGAGCAAGTTAAAACAGTTGATACCACTCCAAAGAACACAAAAGGAGATGATGTAGAAAGACCAAAGGTTGATAAGGAGATGTCCTCAGACAACCGACAGGCAAACACTGAGCAGCAAGACAAAGGTACAACACATCAAAAGCCATCAAGTAGCACATAAGACCAAGCCGAGAAGTTGGCTATGGTTCTGCATACAGGTGGAACACAGAATAAGAAGAAGAAAACAAAGAACAAGTTGGAAGTCATATTAGATGAAATCATAGAGATACCAAAATGTGACCCAACAACATTAGACTTTGAATCTCTCTAAGAGTATGGAGAAATCTGCCAAAGGAAAGCTTTGCAAGAGAAGCTTAAGAAACAGCACCAAGATTCATTAGTACTAGAGAACACAAGGGATATCTTGAGTCATATAGTTCCCGAAGTTGATGTTGATCTCAATGCCCCCATTCTAGATCAACTTGTCATCCTCACCGAAGTCATCACCACACAGAATGTTGATGTAGAAAATGCAATTGAGGAGCGATCAGAGCATAAATTTCAATACAAACTGACAAAAAAGATCAGCCAAGAAGTGGTAGAGAATAAGGTAAAGCTTTCAGATTTATCAGATCAATTAGATCCAATCATAAATGAAGCTATTTCCTTAGTACATAAGCTATGCACTATAGAAAAGTTTACCAAGGATAATAATGAAAAGATAGAAAAGATCAAATCCAATCTAACTGCATGTGCACAAAGTCTAACCACTGATGGAAATGCAATCAAATTGCATTATGAGAAGATAATAGAGATCAAACGGTTGAGACAAGAACTTTGGGAATGAGAATCACAATTCGGAGAAGAGGTTACTGAGATACATTCCATACTATTACCGAACCGCACACTTTTGCAAACTCACCTAAGTTCAGCAAGGCAACTTATTGCCACCCCTGAGATGTCTGTAGTAGGCAGCATCTATGACATGCATGCACAGATAAGATTGGAACATATGGCTCTAGAATATCTCAAGGAGAAATGGGAGAAGATGATGGAGGAAATGCAGTCCTCACACTCATATTTTTGATAAGCTATAGGTATACACCTTTGCCCTTACTATCAAAAGAGGGGGGAAAGTAAATTGATATGTACACAGATCAAAAAAGGGGAAAATGGAATATGTATAGAGATAGAGCATATAGCACAAAAAGGAAGAGATAGTATAAAGAAAAGTGTATAATATACATTATACTATACCAGCATATGCATAGGGGGAGTCATGAAATGACTAAGGTATATACAAGGTGTTCATACTATAAATTTTGATAGTATTCTGTACATATCAGTTTTTGATACTAATGTCAAAGGGGGAGATTGATAAACATAAAGTTTTTCCATTAGTATGCAATGAGAAAACAATTTGTTCAAACCATCGGTTACACTACACTAAAAGTCAGGTTTTCAGTTCAAACCGAAAATGCTAAGCAAGGAGAAAACTGATGACACAGTTTTGTAGTATAAATCGAAAGTGCAAACCGAAGATGTTAAAGAGGAACCTGACAGGAGTAAACCGACAGTGGAACCCGACGAGCAGATACAGTGAAAACTGAGAGAACAAAAATAGTGCAACCCGAAAGGCAGTCAAACTGACTTCTGAGCAAATTGAGCATCAGACACCGAAAGTCAGTTACATCCCGAAAAAAGTGGGTCTGACTTCCACGTCAGATAAAACAATTGTATTCTATCTATAGAGTCTTGATTTTTTTTAAAACCATTACTTAAGGGACAAGAAACATTATTATAATTGTTTTAATTAGTCTAACTGATTAAAAATATGCAGACTAGAAGATCAAGGTCAAGTTGTAAACCTTTGATCATAGAGTTATTTTTGTAATATGTCAAACTACATTAGGTCAATCTATCTTATAAATAGATGTTGTAATCATTCTATCATAGATGAGAGGATAAAAGTAGCCAACGAGCACATCTATGGATCAGACTGAAATTTTCAAGAAGCAGAACAACAAAATATGAAATTGGTTATCAAGAACCAAGAATAGAGGCTATAGAGTAACAAAGGTTTTCTGTGTTATCATATCTTGTGTTCTGTGTCAATTACTTTCATGAAAGTTTCTATGAATGTTTACATGTTTTTTAAAGTTAAAGAATTGATATATATATTATACAAAGATAGTATATAACAAATGGTGGGTTATACAATTGATTACACAATGGTTAAAGGATAAAAGAGATAAAAGTTTTGGGGGTATTGATTCACCCCTCCCCTCTCAGTACACACTTCCCATTATTTCCAATATTTTAGACGCTCTAAAAACCCTAATAGGTGTCCTCGTAGGCAATAATTTGCTTCACTCTAATAAAAATATATAATATTGAAGATGTGGATTTGTTAAACCCCCAAAGAGCAACTTATTTATGAGGTGGCTCTAGATCGTGCTAAATCTCCTTCTGCGTGCCAAGGAGAGATTGTTCATATCATGTTATCTAAAAAGTCTCTAAACCTTCAAACATTAGAGTTTCAACAAATAGCTCTAATTAGTAAGTTACCACTTCCTAGCAATTTAGAGATAGGGCTCATAAAGTAAAATATTAATTTATAAATGGTTGTGGGATTTTCACCCAAGCATGGACACCAAACTTCAACCCGAAGCTTTCGATTGTGAATTACGTTCTATTTTGGGTTTCTTTGCCCTGCTTGTCTTTGGAATATCAAGAATTGGAATTTCTGGAATCACTAGGTAATCAGATGAGGATTTTCCTTCATCGCAACCTCTTCCAATTCGATAATGTTGAAACCGCAGTTAAGTTGTTTCTTTCTTGACGCCTCTAGAAAGTTTCCATCATTGATTAAAATCCAATCTTAATATGAGTCATGGGAGCAAAAAATTGTGTTAGACAAGCCAAAAGAATTTCGTTGCAAATAGAACATAACAAGACATTTATCTAATGAATGCAATACAACTCTAGATAAGAAAATTATAATTTGTGTGGATTTGGCTTTAGATTCCAATCTGTGTGTTTGGATCCTTGGAGAATGACTCACTAGGTGTAACAATTAAATACACCAACACCCCCCTTAAGTGTAACTTAGGTAGAATGTATGCACACAATGCAAGATGGGTTCTGACTAATAGGTCATGTTAGATACCCATGTATAAATGCAATGCAATCTCTCACATAGATAAGATAAGATAAGATAAGATAAATTTATTAATGTCCAAAAAAAGACCAACAAGGGTCTATGGGACACGAAACAAACAACCAAAAAGAAAGAAACCAGCGGACCACCAAACAGTGGTCGGGGGAACAAAAAAAGGAACAAGGAACAAAACAAGAAGAAGAAGAGAATAAAGAACCACTAGGGAAAGGACTAGGGGTTCTTCCCGAGCGGAAAGAAATCTAACACAGAAGGATAGTGACCCAGAAGAATAAGAATATGGAGCCGTCGCCATGATCTGCTGGTGGTCTGTCGCTGATGAGTAGAAGCACTACGAGGTCTCACTGGTCTAGAGTGACCAATGGTGGAGGCACATGAGGGCCGCTTCACACCCCGAGCCGGGGGTGAGGGCAAGAAGAAATCCGTAATGAGCTGCTCGGTGACCAACTTCTGGGAAAATAGAAGCTGTAGGGTATGGTCACGGAGCTGAACCGTCTCCCGTAAATAGAGTGCCAGACATCTCTGGTCAGAGTAGCAAAAGAAGGAAGTTAAGGAGCTACAATCTCTGAATAAGCAATAAAATCTCCCTCTGATCTCACAGTATATAGGGCAGTGGAAAATAAAATGTGCCTCGGTCTCAATCTCAGACAATGTGCATAAACTGCAAATACGATCCTCTCTGTCAATGTGATGATCAATCTGCGCTCGCAGGCGGTGAGAGCCGACTCTGAAAGATCCCAGCGTGATCCAAAGAGCATGGTACCAACACTGTGATAAATATCTAGGTTGAATGATGATCCCATCCTGGATGTGTAAGAAGTGCTCAGCATAAAAATCCATCCTTGGATGTAAACCTCCACTAGGGTTGGTCCAGGTCGAGATGATGTACTGCCTGTAGATGTCAAGTCTGACATGCTTATTCAACTCCTGTCTAGAGGGGAGAAGATGAGTCAGAGCATCCAAAGAAAACTGAAAGGGGGGTAGGCAATCAATATCAATCCCAATGGAACCCAAAAGGGAAGTGGCCTGAGCATACTAGCTGCAATGAGCTCTAGAGGAGGTGTCAGATCTAGCCAGCTCAACAGAATTGCAATATGCGAGGTAAGAGTATCTACTCCAGCTATCCGAAGAGTCTGCGAAGCAACGTAGGTAGTGAAGAAACCAAACCAAGTCAAAGATGGCTCCCAACCTAAAGGGATGAGCCCCAAACTCAGCCATGATGATGTTGTGGGAGGTGGTACGATGACATCTAATGATACGCCGAAGGAGGAGAGTCTGTATACGCTCAATAGAGGCCCAGTCGGAATCAAGGAGAGATGGTCCCCAAACAATAGAGCCATAGAGTACAGTAGGCCTAACCAGAGAATCCAGGAGGGATAACTTAGACGAGGTATCCAGAAAGTGGTCTAAAGCACCGTCTCTCAATCAGGGCGAGGGAACCCATCCCTTTGTTGCTGCTAGGCTGAATGGCAGGTCTCAAACTGAAGCGAGGACCAGAAAAATTAACCCCGAGGTATGTGTATGCGGAGGCAATCTCGATCTCTTGTCCCTGGAAGTAGAAGTGTAAATTTGAGGTCTTCAAGCAGTTGAAGACCATGACCCGTGTCTTCCCCAGATTAACCACGAGCTGTCTCAAGTCACAAAAGGAGGCCAAGATATCAAGAGTTCTCTGGAGACCCTCAGGTGAGGAGGCTAAGAGAATCACGTCATCGACAAAAAGAAGAATGGAAACTAAGACCTGGTGTAAATAGAAGCCATCACCTAGGAGAGACGATTCACTAATGAAACCCTTGAGCTCGTCAATGTAGATGCCAAATAAGGTGGGGGAAAGAGGGCATCCCTATTTCACTCCAATGGTGCTCTGAATAGGATCTGAGAAGCCTCTGGGGTCCTCAATCTTCCCTCAACATGCTCGTAAAGTCTCATAATTGCAGTCAAAAGAATCTCAGATATCCCAATGTCTCTAAGTCTCTGAAAAAGGGCCACCTGAGGGACAGAATCAAACGCCTTACAAAAGTCGATGAAGAAGCAATAGACTTTCATAGAGCGATAGCGAGCCTCCTCAATGATTTCCCGTAGTGTCAAGATGTGGTCCATGGTCTGGTAATCTACATGGAAACCAGCTTGACCTCTAGCCCTGTAGTCCAACCTGTCAAGCTGCGAAGAAAGGATAGTGTTCAATATCGTGGCATAGAGTTTGGCAAAGGTATGCCCAATCATGATGGTTCTATAGTTGTTGGGGTCCGATATTGATCCAGTCTTGTGGATCAAATGGATCACATGTCTCGACCAAGTCTCAGGGAAGCCGGTGCAAACCACTCTATTAAAGAGTGTGGGAAGATAAGAGCCTAGTACCGTGATACCGAGCTTGAGGATCTCCGCCTGAAAACCATCCTCGTCGGCCACTCTACTGCATCTCATAGATCTGACGGCCTTGTAAATGCTGGAGAGAAAAAGAGAAAACTCAATGGGACAAAAATTCCTCCTTGAAAGAGAGATGAACACACAAAATTCTCTCAATGATCAATGAGAAGAAAAAAACTTCATGCCAGGAAAGAGTCCCCCCATAAGAAAGAAGAAGAGAGAGCATAAAGCCCCCCATAATGTAGATTCTCCTACAAAGATGTTCCAATGATCTCGAACACCATTCCTCCCCTTAGGAAGAAACAACTAATGTTGCACCAAGAACGTCAAAGTGTGACAAAACCAAGTATTACTATTGATGAAGAACTTATGATGAATCTCTCAGTGCAATATAATGAAGGTTGTGCGTGAAGATACTTGTATGAATATCAACTAGATGCACAAAATACATACATTTAAAGACATATACTGAGTCTCACGAGATATGTCCTAACCTACTGGATACAAGAGGATTAAATCAAAATAAGAATCAGTTACAAAATGCAATGAATTTATATGACACTTTATGATAATACAATCAAAACATGGCTCATACAATTTGGAAACATGATGAAGATGCCATGCAAAAGATCTCAAGTAGCTAACTGATAAAGAAAGTCTAGTTCGTATGTTGTTAAGAAAATAAGAACAACTGGACCTTGATGGTTGCTTCATGGAAGAACTAACAGTGACTGGTATAGGCTTGGTAGGTGGACATTAAATTTGTGTTCCCGAATTTCTTATTTGACAAAATTTGTTTTTAAATACCTATTAAAAAATTTTGAGGGCACAAAGGGCTTCATCCTTAAGCTCTTTGAGAAATTTTCTAATGCTTGGGACAAGGGTTTTATTTCCATCAATGGGATGTCTTTCATGGCTTTGGTGGAGACTATTCCAACCACTAGTGGGTTGCTAGTCCAAGGAATGGCTCTTACCAAAAATTCCAAGAGCCACTATATGAACTTCAAAAGATTTTTAATGCCAGGGAGAAAATGTCTCTTGAAAAATGGGTTCAATAGGGAGGACCTCTTGGGAGAATGGAAAGATGTGGCGTTGATTTTGATGAAGTACATTACACTAGATGGTAGGCCTAAACACTTACACTCCTAGTTATTTCCAATGCAATTCATTTTAGGCACGATGTCAAGCTAAATTTACCATTTTGGATTTTCTCATCCCTCTCAATTGGGGGTTGTATCTTGAGCTAAGGGAGGGCTTCTCCTTCATTAGGGGCTTATTTACAGAATGTATAATTTTTATTTGGCCTTGTCCCCTACTTCACATCTAAACCCCTTTACCCCTAATCCAAATCCTACCTTTTTTTTTAACTATCTAATTCCCAAGAGTGCAATGGGGTCTCTTCTATTTTTGTTACCCCCTCTACTATCTACCATGCTACATGGATTAATCCCGAGTGCACTACAGAAAAGAAAAATTTGCCCAAGGGAAAGAATGTGGTAGGCCTTGAGGTCCTCAATATTTCTGATGGTTCCTCATACTCCTATACTATTGGATCAAGGTGGACCCCTGAGAATTCCCCTTCCAATGTTCAAAATGTGGCTCCCAACCTTTCCTCAGCTATGCATGTCACCCCTCTTCACTCCCCTATTTCTTCTAATCAGTAGCTTGAGTTTCCAGAAATTGTGGAGAAATTTAATGATTTGTGTGTTACTCAAAACAAGAAGAACACAATTATCTATTGGACGTTGGCACAACTGCATATGGCTAAAAAGAAATCAATATGCTTGAGTCTTGGCAAAGGTGCAAGGTGAACACAAGGATTATGTTAGGCCCAAAAGGAGGAAAGCACAACTGAGAGGGGGTGAATCAGTTGCACAAACCTAATAATAATTTAATTTCACTTTAGCCACTTGGATTTGAGAGATAAATAGTAATGCAACATCCACAACAAATAACACAAAAAACCAAGATTTTTTCTCGCGGAAACCCGGTTAAGGGAAAACCCTGATGGGAATCAAACCCACAAGATGAATGTACTCTGCTAAAAGTACTACCCGGTTAAGAGAAAAATAGAGAACAAAGGATGCACTAGCAACCACAGGCTTACAACCCAATCTACAGGCTCACTACCCAGAGCTAACTGCTCAAAATACAATCATAGATCTGACCCTCTGTCGGGTTCACCTACCTATCTTCAATTAGAACAGGGTGGATATATAGTCCATTACAATTGAACTGACAAAAATCATCTCCAATGCCAATACAGTTCCCAATGAAGTACAAACTCTGTCTTAAATGCAAAATACAGATATCAACAATTCTCCTTACATTCGCACATCTCTCACTCTCTACTCACAATTATAAAATGATCTCTCATTTATATTGATTACAAAGAATAATTAACCACTAGGTCGGCTAAGACCTATTACAATAAAAGATATAAACATAATGCTCAATCTTCAAAGCGATCCAAATCAAGCCGGCTAAGACTTAGATAGGACCCAAATCTTCAACCATGAACACTAATGCATGTTGCCAAAGCAACATCAAGAATCGCAACACATTACTTCATCAAGTCTGCTAGGACATAAATGAAGAAACGCCAACACATTACAAAATCTGAACACCTCAATCATGGAAAATACTATCTGCGAACACAATTATAAGGCACCATGTAGCCACCAGCTTCACAACCTTTGAAATATCAAATCCAAGACATACTGAACCAAATACTCATCCACTATACACATGAACACTCTAACAACAGAAACCAACAACTTGATCATACCTCACTCAAACTGTCATTCAAACTTCTGCAAACCTCTGTAGATCACCTACAGGAACCTTTGAACAATACCTCATGATCGCAACTCAAGATCTTCAACATAACACCTGAACATTTGAAATCCTCTTCACTAAACATACTGGACACACTATTTGAAACAACAATTAGTATGTTGACATCAATGAAAAAACATTAATGTGAGCACACCCATGTACCAAACTCTGACATGCTCAACAATCTTCCAATGGGTTGGAGATTGGTCCAAGGTAATTCATGATGAGAGGGTTTGGGCTGCAACTAATGGCCTATTTAATAGGCTTAACAACTTGGACAATATAGAGATCTAGGTTAAGGAGCTTAGAGCTTTAGCGACCTTGGAGGAGGAAAAGATGGAAACGATGCATTTCATATCTACTATCAAAAGAAACCAAGATGAACTAAAAATAAATTTGTAGAGATTGGTTGACTATAACAAGGATATGATGCGCAAGACATCCGACTCCCTTTAGATCCACCAAGAATTAGAACATCAACAAACCAAAAGGAAAAGAAGAGGATGTGTTTGGTTCGGCCCTAAAGGATTTTGGTGATCTATCACCTGCCTATGGTAAAGAGGAAAAAGTTTCCTTTCTACATCTGTTGAAAGAGTTAAACCAATATTGGAAGTCTATTAAGACCTCACCCTCTAGCTAGTGGTTTCTTTGCTTTCATTTTTTTTCATTTGATGGTTTTTGGTCTAGGATTTTGTTCGGTGCTCACTTCTCGTGAGACCTCTTTTCTTCCTCGAGTTGGCTAATCTGCAAGGGTTTGGGCCTTATCCTACTTTATCTAATTAGAACTTATTAAAATTTTGTAAAGCACATTTTATTATTAAAAAAACTATTAAATAATAAAGAAAAATTAACCTTTTTTTATTTTTTGTACATTCATTTTAGCGATTGCAATTGCCACGATCATGCTATAATAGACTTAGATCACTATGCAAATGACCAAACTATATCTATGAATCATAATTGCAAAAATAAACCAAATTAGTCATGTGATGAAAGTAAATATGTTATCACAATCGCTACAAAATGATAGCACTAATGTGAAGTACAATAAAATCACACACTTTAAAAAATATTGTACCTAAAAAGGAGTTCATATGAACCTAGAAAAGGCTCTAAATTTTTAAAATTGGGAAAATAATCAATTTAAAGATAGCAAATTTCCACAATTCATGAAATGTTGTTGTTATGCTTCTAGGCAAGATTGTGTTCAAATTTTTAGCACCAACGTGTCTGATCATACTCCATGATCCAGATGATGGATCATGGAGCATGATCCAAAACGTTGATGCTAAAAATTTGGATGATGGATCATGGATTATGATCTGAAACGTTGATGCTAAAAATTTGCACACAATCTTGCCTAGAAACATAACAACAATCAATCAATTTTTCAAAAAATTCAGGCACCAAAATTAGAAACCACCAGTGCGACTATGAAGAGCACAAACTTATACCCTATTTTTTTTTTTAAATGCTCAACAAAGGAGTCAAGATGACTAAGATATCATTGTTTGAAAATCACATCCAAGATGCAAAATAATTATGATGCTTGTATCGACACAAAGGGCAATATATTTTCTAAGGGCTCGAGGTCAACTCCTCTTATTTTGATAAATTGATAATTGATCATAACTAATTTGGGCCTTTTGGTGGCCTTAGGTTTGCACCATTAAGCTCCAATGTTGACCTAAAATAGAAAGCCCAAAAACCAAAACTCAAATTGCACCAAAAATCTCTCCAAAAGACCATCCAATGGCACTTAAAAGCTCTAATACCATGAAAGATTTGGCTATGGAGATAGCCACCCAATATCCAGAACCCTAATGGAAAGAACAATAACAAGAGAGAATGAATATGGAAAGAATAAAATATATTATCACCAAGAATGGAATAGAATCAATCAACTAGATGATTGAACTGATTGAATTCACTTCATTAAATGAACTAAATATTACAAAGGAGACGCCTTGGTTATATAGACCAAAGTACATACATAGGAATTCCTACGATTATGAAAAGTGTTGAAAACTTATGACATGATAACCAAGAGACAACTTATCGCCCAGATAATGTGGAGAAGTTAAAGTGTCACATGTCCACTAAAGATAGATCACCCTCCAGAGTGGAAATATGTTTATGCTACATGTCCACTAAAGGTGGATAATCTTCCAAGGTGGAAAGTTGATAATGTGATAGCCACCTTGAGTGAGAATATTCCTATGTGGTCCCTAAGTAAACTTAAGTAATATGCATGTTTACAACCTAGGATAATGACTTTCTAGGTACTGAAACAATTAATCACACCAACAATTGTCAACTAAATACATAGGGCTTTATGAATTTATATTAGTTAGGATATCTAGATAGGTAATAAGTCATAAATTAGTTATTGATTTATTGTATTTATAGGAGTATCCATCTAGATGATTAAGCTACAACCCATTATTGTATATCCTCTACAAAATTGTAAAGTATATGGTTCTTACAGATACTTAAAAATAAGTACTGTGGTTATAAATACCTCATGCTAGAATTGGGTTTAAGAATAGAACAACTTGATAAGCTATTATATAGAGTAATTTTTTAGAAAATAACTTGATTTACCATCATCATACCAAACGTGGATCTGTGTAATACCATTTTGTTAGGGAGGTGATAGAGGAAATGAAGGTTCCAAAAAATAAATTAAACACTCAAGTGAATATAGCTAACTCTTCAACAACAAAAAACTAGTAAGCACTATAAATTTTGTTGGTGTACGCATGCAATGGGTTTATCCCTTTCCCATACATTACTTCTTGGTT
The DNA here is from genome assembly GCA_018584345.1 of Thuja plicata. Taxonomy (NCBI): domain Eukaryota; kingdom Viridiplantae; phylum Streptophyta; class Pinopsida; order Cupressales; family Cupressaceae; genus Thuja; species Thuja plicata. The sequence goes on along the minus strand of MU224633.1, from coordinate 290,717 downwards.
TATGTTGTAAATATCAAGTGAGAGTATGTTGGAACCCTAGATTGTTATTTACATATTTAAAGTTCTTAAGTAAGAAAAGAATATTGGGACCATTCATATTCCTATTAATATGTTTAATTATAGAATAAATAATAATATCATAAGCTTGAATGGTAAAACACAGTGGGAGTTAGATTTCTGTGTGGAAATGAGGGTTTTAAACCTTTTTGAATCCATGACAGTAATGAAATGAATTGAATTGAATGATATTCTTGGTATTACATCATGAATAGATCACGTTATTGGAGTAAGTAGGATACAATATGCACACATGCAACTTTATTGGAGTGCATGTAGAAATTAGAGAAATAGATAGATGTTATAGGAGCCAATTTGAATTAATATAGGTCATTGCAATGTTTCTTCTACAATTATAAGTAATGATTTGGTCTTGTGGTATTGGATGACTACATGATTCACTATTTTAGAGTTTGGTCAACAAAATATGACTATCATTGTAGGATATCTAGATTGATGAATAGATTATCCATTTAGAAAATTTTAGTGGGAGTGACATGTAGGCTGATGTCATGACATTTTCATTGTAAATTTGTGTGATGATTTGTGTTCCACAAGAAAATAGAGTGTTCAAATAGTTGGGATCTTAGGAGAAATTACTCAGATTATATGTAGTCTATGGTAGATTAGAGGAATGTGATGATATAGGTATGCATCTTGATGTGATGATATTGTGAAGTGTATAGAGGCTATACACATGAAATATATAGATTGAGGAAGGATTAGAAAAATCATATTCTATTTGTATTAGCTATTCACAAAGTAGTATAATTATGAATTCCTTTATTGTATTGGGCTTTTTCTTGAAAGTGCTTCCTATCTTGAATCCTTATGTATCATGTGTATTGTGGATTGCATATGATTTCATGCTCCTATATAATGATTTTTAATTTAAAGTAAAATAACATCGTATAATAATAATTTAGATAACCTATTTGAAGTCCTAAGAAATCATTTATAAGATTTTTTTTACATTAAATTTCCAATAATGTAAATCTATCCAATTATTTTCAATCTACAATTGTATCATTCCATAGTTAAAAATAATTGTCCATCCATATATTAGTATATGGACATTCCTCTATTGGTCTATTTTTGCATTGATTTACAAATCTATCATTTTATCACTATATCTTTCTAAGATTCTATCCTTTTATTCATAGAGACATATCACTCTTAATTAATAATAACTTCCTATATAATGACATATTCATCCTATGTTATTATTTACCTTATTCATTGATATATTTTATTGTATGGTTTGTATCATGCTTACACACATAAATGTGCTTTGGTTATCATCATGCTAACCTAAAATATTTTTCATACTTGGATATTTATGTTGTTTTTATCTTATGCTTACATATTTATGATCCTTATTACTACTTATATGTTATACTACCATATCTAATGATAAATTGTTGGAGCCCCCTAAATTGTATGCATGTACAATTTTGGTCCTTAGCTAGGCCCAATTTTAGTGTCTAAGGTTTCCATGCATTATTAGCATTTTTTCTATGCATTTAATTATTATATATTTAGATATTTTTCCTCTATTAATTTAATTTTCATGTGGGCCCTTAATTTTAGGTGTGCCCTCTTTAATTATTTCATTCATTTATCACCCCTTGCATACATAGACCTTATTTCATTTTGGATGGACTTTTGTATTTATTCCAATTCAAGCCTCGATTGTGTGCACATTTTGGGTATCATCATACCCTCCTTGACTCTCGATTCAATTTTGAGATTTGATTGGCTGAAAGTGGGTGTCACATAAGGTATTGGGTGAGATAGGTCACCCCATGCTTCAAGGGGTTCCCCATTCCACATAAAAGTGGCCTAAATTTAAATTGGATAAAGGCCTTTGGGTTTTAGAAGGATATTCAAAACCTTGTTGGCCTCCTTTGAGTCTTGATCCCTAGAATGTCTAGGTGGGGTATAAAAGAAAGGTTGCCTCCCTCATTTTGGGTGATCAATCCATTCATTCAGTCAAGCAATCATCCAAGCATTTAGGCACTCAAGCTATCAACCAAGGCATCAAGGAAATATATTCACATTGATATTCATTCAACCATGGAAGACAAGGAGTAAAGTGATGGGGAGCTCCTCTCCTAGAGCCTCCTAGCTCTCTCCAAGTCCTTCTAATGGACTTCCTTAGGGTCTCTTCTCTACCCTATCTAGAGGATGGTCTTGTAAGCCCCTAACTCACTTAGGAACTCTCCACCAATTTCAACTCTTCTCTATACTCCTCTCCATAGCTCTCTTGCATTCGTGGTTCCACTAACCATCTGTCACTCCTATATTATCAAAATCTTAAGGATTGATTCCTCAATTCCACTTAGGTCTAATTCCCTCTCTAAGGATTCAATTTTGTGAGTTTCCCATTCATTTTCCAAACGGGTTCTAAAGTCAAGCCTTTTAGGCCTTGTAGCCTTTTTAGGCCTATTAGCCCTCCAAAACACAGATAAGGTGATTTATCTCCTAAAATCCCTTAACAACCCTAGAAAAAAACTCTATATTCTTTGTGGGTTTTTCTTCCCCTTCAAGATTTTCTAGGTCTTTTGTCACACTATTGTCCGTACAATGGACTTTTGCCAAACCCCTAAAAATAAGGGTTTTTAGGGCATGAAGACATGTATGGCTTCTTGTTCTTCTTTCACTGATCTAGTGAAATCCTTTCAACTCCTCCTTCCATCAAAATATCTGCACCTCATGCCCCTACACTCTTCCAACATTGATTGGCACATACCAATCACTCTGCAACCTCCATTGTTGTTGCACTACTCAAGAACCCTAGCCAGAATGACTAACACTCGCCTAGGGCCTGATTGTTTTCAAGCTTCCCCTGCACACACACACTCCACAACCCATATGTACACAATATATACAAGGCTCTAATGGTTTCCAAGTGTTCATGGAGTTTGAACCATGGGAAAACCAAAGAAACCCTTATTTTACATGACTGGACCAAAACTGGCCAGTAAACTTGCAAAACACAATAAATTTAACAAAGCTTAACGAGAAAGTTTAATCTACCAAACTAATGCCACACAGAACTTGGAAACTACATTGTAAACACTATCCAATCATTAATTCAGTCCATTCAATCCAATCAAGTCGTGGATGATGGCTCAGTCACTTAATTACAGTGTCAATTCCTCTTCTCAAACACCAATCCATACACAATGAACTCTAACTATCAGATTAGGGTTTGGAACACCTTATATACCTCCTTCCCATATGTTTAGACCTTCTGGTCAGGATTTGGGCACCATAAGTGCCGATTCCTAAAAACTAGGAAATGTTGTCATGACAACTTTGACAACTTTTGTCAAAATAGCAATTTTCACATTTTGAGTGTGTTAATTGGTTTCAAACCTTACCAATTGAACCCAAATGACTAAAGAATATTAAAACCTTAAAAATCTTCCCACTTTGAAACTTTTTTCAACTCTTTGACTTTTGAGTTGACTTCTAGGTCTTAGACCCCTAGAATCAACTAGACTCAATCAACATCCAACCCTAACCTTTCCTAACACTAACCACACCTCAAAATCACACTAGGGACTTTATATTATAGTCCTTATTCTTGGATGGTTGGCCAAACCAACCTACAAACCAAAATGTTCAAAAATCTAACTAAAGACCTTAGGGTTCTCCTACACCATCCTCCCCCTGCAACAAGAAAGTCAAGATACCTATGGTGTCAGGAACTCCTCACTGATTCCATGCTTCTTGAAGTCACTCTCAGCTATCCAAGTGGCTTCTGACTCTGGTTGTCGTCTCCACTTCACTAGATGCTCCATATAGACTTTGTGTCTTATCTTCTTCTTCACCCTTGAATCCAATATCTTCTCCACTTGTGGCTTGACTTGTTCCAGAGTCTTGAACTCTTCCATGTCCTTATGCACCTCTATACTATACTAAAACTCATCCATCTCTGGTCCCTTATATCTGATCAAATCTTTCACATTGAATATTGGAGAAATTGACATCTCCTTGGGTAACTCCACCTTATAAGCATTTGGTCCATACTTAGCCAATATCTTGCAAGGTCCAATTATTTTCATTTGTAGCTTACTAGGTATCCCCTTTTGTAATCTTGCCTTATTCAGGAACACAATCACTAGTTCACCCACTTCAAACTGCAAATCTCTTCTTCCCTCATTTCTTTTTGCCTTCAACTTCTGATTTTATTCCATTAAGGTCCTTTTTACCTGTTCATGGACTTCCCTCATTGATTGGGCGAAGTCATCAGCATGCCCACTAACTCCCTCATATCCTTTGAGGTCTCTAAGCTCCATCACACCCCTTGGATGTGCCCCATACATAATTTCAAATGGACTTTTTCCTGTACTCCTATTTGTGCTATCATTATAGGTAAATTCTGCGTGTGAAATTACTTGCTCCCATCCTTGTCCATATTCCTTTGTCAAACACCTAAGTAGGTTTCCAAGAACTCTATTGATCACTTCAGTCTCCCCATCCATTTGAGGATGATAGGCAGATCCATGATACAAGTTTGTACCTAGTCTCTTCCATAGGGTCTTCCAAAAGTGACCCATGAACTTCACATCCATGTCTGCAATAATGCTCATTGGTAGGTCATGTATCCTTACTACTTCTTTGAAAAATAAGTAGGCAATATGGCTGGCATCATGTGTTGTTTTGCATGGTATAAAGTGGCTGATTTTGCTAAACTTGTCTACCACTATAAATACACTGTCTGAACTAGTTTGAGTTCTAGGTAACCCCACTATGAAGTCCATACTTATACACTCCCAAGGTCTACTTGGGATGGGTAATGGTTGGTAAAGTCCTGCATTGGATGAAGTGCATTTAGCCTTCTGACATATGCCACACTGCTCCACATATCTTCTCACTTCCTTCTACATCATTGGCCACCAATAGAATCTCTCCACTAAGTCCAATGTCTTATTCAATCCAAAGTGTCCACTTAGGCTTCCATTATGCTTTTCTTATATGAGGTTCTCCCTCATTGAGCCTTTTGGAGCACAAAGTTGCTTGCCTTTGAATAGCAACCCATTCTACAATGTATACTCTGCAAAATCACTATGGAAGTGATTCTCAAAATTCTGACACACCTTGTATATCTCTGAGAAATCTGAATCTCCCTCATATAGGTCCTTAAAACCTTCAACTCCTGTACTTTGCAACTGAATCTCTTGGGTGGTGAGTAGTCTCCTAATAAGAGCATCTGCAACTTTTTTTTGCACCCCCTTCTTATGCTTTATGGTAAAGGTGTAAGATTGTAGGAACTCCATCCACTTGATGTGTCTCAAGCTAAGCTTGTATTGAGTGTTTATATAACTCACTGCTTGGTTGTCTGTGAAGACAAAAAACTCCTTGGGAAAAAGATAATGCCTCCACTTCTTTAAGGCTTGTACAAGAGCATATAGCTCCAAGTCATAGGAAGAGTACCTAGACTTAGCCTCATTTAGCCTTTCACTGAAAAAGGCCACATGCCTGCCTTCCTGACTTAAGACAGCTCCTACTGCAATGCTACTTGCATCACACTCAACAATGAATGGTTTGTCAAAACTAGGTAACAGTAATATAGGTTGAGTAGTCACTTCCTTCTTCAACCTTTCAAATCCATCATTAGCTGCCTTTGTCCACACAAACTTTGTTTTCAGTCCTCCTTTTATAGTCTCTAAGACTGGAGCACAAATATCACTAAATCTCCTAATGAACTTCCTATAGAATTGGGCTAACCCATGGAAGCTCCTAACTTCAGTCCTTGTCTTAGGAGTAGGCCAGTTCAATATGGCCTCTACTTTCTCCTTATCCATTTTTAAGTCACCCTTGGAAACCACAAAGCCAAGGTAGACTAGCTCTTCTTTCATAAACTCACTCTTCTCAAGGTTTATAGTGAGAATCTCTTCCTGCAACTTCCTCAACACTAACTCCAAGTGTCTCATATGCTCTTCTTTGGTTTTACTAAATATGAGGATGTCATCTAAATAGACAACTACAAAACACCTATATAGTCTTTCAAGACTTCATTCATTACCCTCATAAAGGTGCTTGGTGCATTGGTAAGCCCAAAGGGCATGACTAACCATTCATACAACCCCTCTATAGTCTTAAATGTAGACTTCCACTCATCACCCTCTTTCATCCTAATTTGATAGTACCCACTCTTTAAATCAATTTTAGAGAAGTACTTAGCACCCCCCAAGCAATCCATCAAGTCTTCTATTCTAGGAATTGGAAATCTATATCTGATAGTTATCCTATTTATTTCCCTAGAATCAGTACACATTCTCCACTTACCTCCTTTCTTAGGAGCCAACACCACTAGAACAACACAAGGGCTGATGCTTTTCCTAATCAATCCTTGATCCAACAACTCTTGCACCTGCCTGGCTATCTCCTTGTTTTTCTCTGGTGTCATCTTGTATGCAGTTTTGTTTGGCAAGGATGCTCCTTGTATGAAGTCAATCTGATGACTTATCTCCCTCTTTGGTGGTAATGAAGCTAGTGTACCCTCACAAATTATGTCTTTGAACTGATCCAACAGTTCCCTCACCTCTTTTGGTATAAGTGCTTGTTTATGAGTCTCCTCCTCCTTTGGCTTCAACAAAATTGCATAACCAACTTCTTCATCTTTCATATCCTTTAGAAATTCTTTCCCACTCATCAACATGACACTGGATTCTTCCTTCTCCACTATTTCTTCCTCTAGTATGGATTGTATCTTGAATGTTACCCCATTTTTCTTGAAGGTGTACTTATTATCCTTCCCATTATGGATAGCTTATCTGTCATACTGCCATGGTCTGCCAAGAAATAGATGGAAAGCATCCATTGGCAACACATCACATAGTATCCTATCTTGATACTTTCCAATAGCAAAATCTACCCACACTTGTTCATTCACCAAGATGTTTTGACCGTTGTTCAACCATGTAATTTAATAGGGACATACATGTGGGATTTTGGTGAGCTTCAACTTCTCAACTGCCTCCTCAGATATGACATTATCTGCTGACCCTGAATCAATGATCACCTTACATGCCTTTCTCAATATTTTACATTTGACTCTGAAAAGAGCCCTCCTTTGTTTGTGCTCATCTTTGGTGGGTGTCTTGATTAGGATCCTCCTCAACATTAGATCCTCTCATTTCTCTAAATCCAGACTCACCTCTGATTTTTTAGAACAATCTTCTTCTTGAACATAAGCTATCTTCTCTCCTTGTGAATATGTTGGCTTATTCGGGCACCTATATGTAGGGTGTCCTAACTGTCCATAATTGTAGCATTTTATTGAAGAAAGGTGAGAGCTTCTCCCAAAGCCTCCTGATCTTCCTATGCTACTGTTATAGGAACTCCTTCCTCTGTTATTGTATCCACCTCTATTGTTTGTCTCTTGTCCTTTCTCTGCATATCTGGATTCACTTTGTCCTCTACTGTCACTTCCTCTTCCACTTGAACCTCCTCTATGGCCACCTCTGTTATCTCTACCCCTTCCCCTATTTCTTGCACTAGAATCTTGTTTCTTCTTTAGTTTCTCTTCCACTTTCAAAGCCATTTGAAAACAGCTATGAATGGAAGTCATGGTAAAGCGATTGAGTTCCTCCTAAATGTTCCACCTTAAACCATTTAGGTATCTTGCCACTTTAATGCTCTCTGTCTCCTGAATTCTTGATCTAAGGCAAAGTTTTTGAAACTCCTCTATATAGGCTGGCACATCTAGGTCTTTTTCCCTAAGGTTTTGCCTCTTCTTATGCAGTTGAATGTCATAGTCCTCTGGAAGGTAATTCTCCTTCACCTTTGCAACCATAGTTTTCCAATTTGATATGGGCTTCTTTCCCTCTTTCTCTCTTTCTTCCTGCAAGAACTTCCACCATGTAAGTGTTTTCCCTCTTAGCCTTGATTTGGCTATCTTCGCCTTTTGGGCTTCCATAATCCCATCACACTCGAAGTGATTCTCCATCCCTTCAAGCCATTCCATAACCATTTTAGTGTACATCTTACCAGAGAATACTGGTATCCCTTCCAGAGCCTTTCCACTCAATGCCTTGAGTACTTTGAGGAATGGTTCCTCTGGTAGAAGAGGGTCAGGCTCTGGTTCTATCTCCTCTTCTACTAGTCTCTTTCCTTTTTCTATCCCTTCATGCATTTCTTCTCTCAAATTACTGGCAGTCTCTACCACCTCTGCCATCTTGATCTTCATTTCCTCCATTGTTTCTTCAAGAAGCCTATTCTTGATTTGCTGCTTTGACAAATCCTTGGCTAACTCTGCATTAGTTACCATGATGTTCTCACCTATGGATTCACTCCAATCTAACATGCACAATTCCACTCCCAAGCCTTTCAATGGCTCTGATACCAATTTGATGGGGAGCTCCTCTCCTAGAGCCTCCTAGCTCTCTCCAAGTCCTTCTACTAGACTTCCTTAGGGTCTCTTCTCTACCCTATCTAGAGGATGGTCTCCTAATCCCCTAACTCACTTAGGAACTCTCCACCAATTTCAACTCTTCTCTATACTCCTCTCCATAGCTCTCTTGCATTCATGGTTCCGCTAACCATTTTCCACTCCTATATTGTCAAACTCTTAAGGATTGATCCCTCAATTCCCCTTAGGTCTAATTACCTCTCTAAGGATTCAATTATGTGAGTTTCCCATTCATTTTCCAAATGGGTTCTAAAATCAAGCCTTTTAGGCCTTGTAGCCTTTTTAGTCCTATTAGCCCTCCAAAACACAAAGAGGGTGATTTCTCTCCTAAAATCCCTTAACAACCCTAGAAACAAACTCCATATTCTTTGTGGGAAACTCCATATTCTTTGTGGGTTTTTCTTCCCCTTCAGGATTTTCTAGGTCTTTTGTCACACTACTGTCCGTACAATGGACTTTTGCCAAACCCCTAAAAATAAGGGTTTCTAGGGCATGAAGACTGGTTTGGCTTCTTGTTCTTTCACTGATCTAGTGAACTCCTCTGAACTCCTCCTTCCATAAAAATATTTGTACCTCATGCCCCTACACTCTTCCAACATTGATTGGCACATACCAATCACTCTGCAACCTCCATTGTTGTTGCACTACTCAGGAACCCTAGCCAGAATGACTAACACTTGCCTAGGGCCTAATTTTTTTCAAGCTTCCCCTGCACACACACACTCCACAACCCATATTTACATAGTATATACAAGGCTCTAATGGTTTCCAAGTGGTCATGGAGTTTGAACCTCGGGAACACCAAAGAAACCCTCTTTTACATGACTGGACCAAAACTGGCCAGTGAACTTGCAAAACACAATAAATTTATCAAAGCTTAACCAGAAAGTTTAATCTACCAAACTAATGCCACATATAAATTGGAAACTACATTGTAAATACTATCCAATCATTAATTCAGTCCATTCAATCCAATCAAGTCGTGGATGATGGCTTTGTCACTTAATTACAGTGTTAATTCCTCTTCTCAAACACCAGTCCGTACACAATGAACTCTAACTGCTAGATTAGGGTTGGGAACACCTTATATACCTCCTTCCCAAATTTTTAGACCCTCTGGTAAGGATTTGGGCACCATAAGTGCCGATTCCTAAAAACTAGGAAATATTGTCATGACAACTTTGACAACTTTTGTCAAAATAGCAATTTTCACATTTTGAGTGTCCTAATTGGTTTCAAACCTTACCAATTGACCTCAAAAGACTAAAGAACATTAAAACCTTAAAAATATTCCCACTTTGGGACTTTGGTCAACTCTTTGACTTTTGAGTTGACTTCTAGGTCTTAGACCCCTAGAATCAACTAGACTTAATCAACATCCAACCCTAACCTTTCCTAACTCTAACCACACCTCAAAATCACACTAGGGACTTTATATTCTAGTCCTTATTCTTGGATGGTTGGCCAAACCAACCTACAAGCCAAAATGTTCAAAAATCTAACTAAAGACCTTAGGGTGCTCCTGCACCATAAAGTCTAGATCCAAGTATTTGTGAAGGCATCAATGACTCTCCTATCCTAGATCCAAGGTCAAGAAAACATTTTAACACTTTCAAGCACCTTAATGAGAAATTAAACACTTGTGAAGGTATAACATCTTGTCAATCCTCTACCACTAACAATACACTTTCCTTTTTATGTGAATTCAATCCAATTTCAAGGTTAATTCTTAAGAAGGCTTTTGACCACAAAAAAACCCCTTTTCCCTTAAAAATTTCTCATGTTTTGTGTGCAGGTGACAAGTGGCGCAATTGAAAAAGAGGCTACAAGTGGATCTGATAGAGATTTGAAGGTGGCAGAAGATTCATTAGAATTTGTTAGGTCCAAGGTGACTCGCGGGGCCTTAAGTGAGTCTAGTTGCCTCATACCCTCAAGATCACCCATTCCTACCGTTTTGGACTAAAATTTGGATGACAAGTTGGTCTCTATTTTGGATTTCTAGATTTGGCATCAGAGTTGAGTTTACAGTATATAATTTTTTTGCATACACAATAATTTCATTTTTTTCCTACATTCTTGCATTATATTTCACATAGTCAATTTCAACTACATAGTGAAGGAATCCTTGCATCCTCTTAGAGCTTGAACCTCCTTGAGCCTAGTAGATCAACTTTCCTTCCAATGTGTGAAAGCAATTGGGGTGTGATCATCCTAGTTTGGGAATCCATCCTATTGAGCTCCTATTGCACCCCACTTTCTTTCATCTATATGTGCAAACATCTATTAAGTAATTTATAATAACACTTGTTTTGTATAAACTTTATTTATGCTTGCATAATCTTCATTCATAGTGATGCATTAATTTCCTTTTTTTTAGACTACAAATATTGGGTATAACACCCCCTATAAATTGTAGTTTGTTGGGTAAAGTTTTTAATATGATTAGTGATGTTAGCACGATACATCCTCTTGTACCACGTGAGTTTGGGGAGACTAGACCCTGTGACCTCATGTTTTACCACAATAAGCTCTTTCTAATCAAGCTAGGCTCCCAACCTGATGTATTACTTTCCTTCATTCGATGTGTAAATAATTAATTTATCAATAATTTGTATTGTTTAGACATTTCCTTCTTATCTTGATTTGTGTATGAATTTCATAACCTTAATTCCCATATATAACATCCCTATGAGAAGAATTTTTAGTGTTATGAGTTCTTTTAACAGTGTAGATCTTGAGTCCTCTAATTTACTTCGTCTGAATGTAGATGATGATATTATGCCTATGAATGACATACCTACCATTTTTAAGAATCCATCTTCCAAATCTTCCCATGATAAGATGAATCATTAGCAAGAGTGTCTCCTACCCAAGTACAAAATATTTTTATTGATTTCAAAAAGCTTGAACATTGGTTAAGTCAAGGACATTCTAATAGTGAGGAAATCCCTTTAGTTAAAGGATTGAAAAAATGATCCATAATGATGAACATGGTGTCAAAATTTTAAGTAGCATATCCCATCTTATTGGTGAAAATCTCAAGTCTATGAAAAGTTATAGTGAAGCCCTTAATGTTTCCAATCCTAATACTAATGTTGAGAATTCCATTCCTATTCCATCATCCTTACTTAATGTGCCTACTTAGAATTTATATATCATGGCTACATCTATTCAAAATATAAATCCTACACATGTTAGTCTTTGAGGAATTCCTAATCCTAACATACCTCCTATGAGTGTTCCATGTATTTCCCAACCATCATATATACCTACATACCATATTGTTCCACATCCATCTATTTCACATAACTTTCCACATCCTTCATTATCAATAGGTTCATCATCCTTTATAGAAATAAATCAATAGCATCATCATCAGAAACACCTTCACTAGAATACTAACATTCCTTATCCTTGGTATAATTAGGTTTATAAAACTTAGGTTTATGCTTAGGAACCCTTGTAGGAAATCTAGATGCAAAATGACCTATCTTATTGCATGAAAAATATTTCAGAGGTAACTTTCTTTGAAATTTACCCTTACCTCGCTTCTCTCTTCTAGCGATCAAGACCACAATTACATCTAAATTTCTTTATTCTTCCTGTATCTATTCCCAGTCATCAGCATATTCACCAAGCTCTTCTCTCAAGTCACTTTTGTTGGTGCTCGTAGTCCCTAATAAAGTCTTTTTATTTTTATGCACATTCGCCTTAAATGTTGTCTCAACTTTAGGTAATAAATCTCCTAGCTCTAAGGCCTCAAAGGTAGTTAATTTAGAAATCATTATCTCTCTATTGAAGTTCATTGTCAAATGTATGATCTCCTCTATAGCTTGCACTGTAGTTTTGTAAATAGGTGTCAAAGATCTAAGAGTCTTTGCAATCACTTCTTCATTGTATGTGCCTCTAGAGTTTCTAATGCCAATAACAACCTCTATAACTCTTTGTACATATGCTCTAATATTCTCATCATCTTTCATTTTCATATTTTCCATCCTTGTCTTCCAGTTATGCAACTTTTCTTTCTTAGTAAACTTATCTCCTTCATATAGTGCTTCCAATATTGACCAAATTTTATGTATAGAATCCAAGTCTTTAACCTCTATCAATTCACCTTCAGAGAGCGCACTAATCAGTGCTTCTCTTGCAACTATGTTATAAGAAAAGAACTTATTTTCATCATCAATAGCTTCATCCAGTTCATCTTCATTCTTGACCTTATCATCCTTCTTTGTAATCATCCAATAATCAATTCCCAAACACAGAAAATGAGTTCTTATTTTGTTCTTCCAGCTGTCAAAGTTTTCAAGATCAAACTTTGGACTATCCTTCCTATAGTATGTCGTTTTTAGGATCACCTCAAGCTGTTAAGATTTCTCTCTAAGGACCAGAAGCTTTAACACCAATTGTTAGGAATAACAGTCCACCAAAACAACTGAGAGGAGGGTGAATCAGTTTTGATACATATTATTAAAAACATTATAAACCAAAACTTTAATCAAATGATAACACAATAAATGCAACACCATAACACAATTTTTTTTTGTCGAGGAAACCCTGTTAAAGGTAAAACCCCGATGGGAATTCACACCCACAAATGATGTACTAAGAGTATAGTATCCCTGATAAAACATTTATCCTTGTTAGGAGCTTATTAACACATTACAGTACATAGTCCCTATTAAAGGATAGACCTTGTTAGGAGTCAAGAGTAACAGTAGACTCACTACCCAGACACACTGCCTAAAGAAGGTTAAATCCACCCTTGGGACTTACTATCCGAAATACAAGTGCATCTACTAAATATACAATCCAATGAATTTTCTGATAGCAATTATCTTTGCTTGATCAGTTCCAATGAAGCCTCTTAATCACATTCTCTGCTCTACATCCAACAAACTTTGCATAAAAAAGCTCACAACTTTTACACTTCATTGTATATCACACTTCCATAAAGGAAAATAATCTTTATTTTATACAAATTTACAATAAGGAAATAGGCCGGCCAATTAAGAGTTCCCCAATGCACAAATAATTACTTAACCCCTTGCTAAGATACACACAGTGTAGGATTTGAGAAATACAAATCCACAGAGTGCCAATAATACCTGCATGCAAATAACCTGTTACAAGAGAGAAGCAAAAGGAGGAAAAAGCACAACTCAGAAGTTGCTCAAAAAGTGAGAGCGAAATTATAATCTGAATTAATTAAAAAATAATTACAAGGTTCAACCTATAAAGGTGAACAAAACCCTAAAGCCTAAAAAAGCTAGGTTACACATTAATAATTAATAAAAGAATTAATTATTAATGCACCTAAGAGAAAGCTTAAGCACTAAAGAGTAATAACTTAATTAATTAAATCAACATGATTTAATTAATAAGAAAACTAATGATTACTCTAACACCCCCCCTTAACCTAAGTGCAAGGGGTAAGCTAACCTAGCACAACTATGAAAGCAAGAAATGGGTCCCGGCAACAAGGCCTGATCAGGTACCCAATACAAGGAAATCTCTGTAAACCGGAGAAAAAAAAGAAAACCCAGTGGGAAAAACCCCTCTCCAAAAAGAGATAGAAAAAAGAAGAAAATAAATGGCTCAAGAGACTCTCTCAAGACCATAAGTACAACTAGCCCCCCCATGAGAGAGGGATGAGACACC
>MU224633.1:250428-274376 GCA_018584345.1 Thuja plicata | reverse complement strand
TACAAGGAAATCTCTGTAAACCGGAGAAAAAGAAGAAAACCCAGTGGGAAAAACCCCTCTCCAAAAAGAGATAGAAAAAAGCAAAAAATAAATGGCTCAAGAGACTCTCTCAAGACCATAAGTACAAAAGGAAAATAATCTTTCTTTTATACAAATTTACAATAAGGAAATAGGTCGACCAATTAAGACTTCCCCAATGCACAAATAATTACTTAACCCCTTGCTAAGATACACACAGTACCTATAACAAGTAAACATCAATTATAATTCATCAAATATAATCCAAGGTCTATAATCCACGCTCGCACTCCACAATACACACTACATCTCTGAAGTCAGCACCAAATAGGTCTTCTATAGAACACACGCCATAGTTGATGTCACCAAGAGTCCTCCGACCCAAGAATCATAAAAAAACATTCCTCAACATGTCTCGTGACATTCCCCAAGATCGCATATCATGAATCCTTATCGCACGCAAGTTATCCTCAAAACAAAGAGACTAACTTTGTCAAAAATCACTGTCATAGTCCAGTACCCATTCTTCACTAAAACATCTATAATTCACTCCATCTACAATATTAAGCCACACGAGCTTAGAAATAAGAGAAAAACACATCCCAGTACACATCACCATCTTCACTCATTCAGAAACAACCGTACAATACCCGTACACTTCTGTCAGTCATCAAGCAATAGTAATAACCAGTGTATTCTTCCTTCATAGAAACGTATGTTGACATCAGTGACAAAATATGAATGCCAACAACAACAACAAAAACCAATTCCAACGCATACATCACGAGACAAGGGTCCATATGATCAAAGACTTCCACATATGATAAAATGTAAAATAAACATAAATAATACAAAATCGCATGACATTTGATCAAATTTGCGAGAGAATTTGATCGATTAGTCAACTTACTAGAGGTGGATAATGTATGGTCCTCGGTATCAGCAGACAAGCTCAAATATATGGGTCTCGCTCAAAATTGAAATTGTGTTTTTCAGAGATCTTGGAAATCACCATGGAGTAGAAAGCCAAAATGAATAGTGAAAAGGGGGTTTTAACCCTATTTTAGAGCATTAAAATCACATTTTTTTAACCTAATTTCATCTTGATTAATTAAATATCTAATGTTCATAAAAATTGTACGAAATCAATGTCAGGATCAAAATTAAAATCAAAAGTCAACTCCATCAAGTCGAATCAAGTCAAATTCTAAAGTCAAAACTAGTCAAACTTTAGTCAACTCTAGTCAAATCATGCACAAAATCAATGTGGAACATTTCAAAATCAATTCTAAATCATTCCATTAGGTCAACACCAAGTCAATTTTGGTCAAACCAAGTTAACTCAAGTCAAAAATTGGTCAAAATATAGTCAACTTTAGTCAAATCTACACTATTTATCAAGTCAACTTTAGTCAAATCTAGACAAATTTAAGTCAAATTTGGCCAAACTCATCAGGAATCAAGTCGAAATCCTCTAAAATGGCTTCAACATAATCTCAAATAAAGTTCTAAATGTTCAAATCATTCAAAATCAGTGTGATATCATTGTCATATTTTGATTTCACTCTCGAAGGGGCATAATCAACATATTTACACATCAAATCAATCCAGAGTATCAATTTTTTGTCATAAAATCTTCTTCAGCAAATTGAATTTCATCAAATATTATTTAGCAAATTGAATTTCATCAAATATTCTTTAGCAAATTGAATTTCATCAAATCTTCTTCAACAATCAGAACATAAGTCATCAAATTGAATCTTACTGTTCATCAATCAATTATTGAATCATCAATCAAATCAGGTTAACGAATCAGGTTTCACATCAAATTGAATGGAATCATATCACTAGGGGCACATAAACTTCATCAAAATCCATATCAAGTTGGTTTTCTGGTATCAATCTCAGGGAATGAGTAATTTCATCAAGTTTCATATCAAATTGTTGAGTCTCACCAGGTATCTTCATCACTGAATTAATAGGGGCATATCAATTTCATCAGGAATCATACAAAATTTATAGTGTCTGCATCACAAAATCATTAGATAATTGAATTCATCAGTAACCATATCAAGTTAATTATCTTGATCATTAGCATATTACTTATGGTAATCAATTTCATCACATCATATCAAACTAGTTATTTGATCTTATCAACTTCAATGATTTCAATATCTTCTTGATGGTACTTAATTTCATTAGGACACATATCAAATTGGTTATTCATTCTCATCGATATCAATATCATCAATCCTTTGAGTAGTTGATCAATTTCATCAGACTCCATATGAAATTGGTTATACTGGCTTCAATATAGTTTCATCACCAGGTTCTGAGTAGTTTATCAAGATATGTATCACATTGTTTACTCAATCAGAATCATATTGACATCAAAGATCATACGTTCTTTGAATCAACGCGTTGTTCGTACATCCATTCAAAGGGGGACAAATATAATGACCAAAAATTGGTCTAGCCCTAATCAATTAACCTAAACCCTAATCAGATGATCAAAACCCTAATCAAGGCAATTAAATCAAGTCAAATCCTAAGCGTAATTGTGTAATTAGATTTTAGATCAATTTAATTACATGGTTCATCAATCGTCAAGCATCAATGATCATTAATTAAGGAATATTCATTAATTAATTATCCTAGCCTATTTAATTACATCAAAAGATAAAAATCACATGGCTAGAGATATTAATTAAGTGAATTAATTAAATGTCCTAATATCCACTCAACTCACAAAAGGACAAATGACTTAGCATCAACCAATGAGACTGAATCACATGGATCACTCAAGGTTTACATCTCAATCATCCATCAAGGATTCATCTTAGCCATCCAATTCAAATTCAAATCACTTTCCCTCCAAGGAAAAGCTATAAAATTAACCTCAATCAAGGCATTTCATATCTAGATCATTTGCAAGTAGGTCATGCTAGTTTGAATGTGTGCAGTTGAGAGCTCATTTTAGGATAATTCCATCCATTTACATCATTTTATCTTGAATTCATCTTAGATTTGATCATATAGTTGCATCTTTGCATCAATTTACCATAAATTCTAGGATCATTTAGCATAATTCATCAAATTCAATCATGTAGTTTCGTCAATTTCATCAAATTTACATTCATGTAGATGCATTTCCATGAATCTTCCATTTCACGAGAGTCAATTCACTAATCTAACATGCTAAATTCTTAGAGAATTCATAATTAGATCAAAATCCTCATGTCTAGGAAGCAATAGGTCACTTTTGATTGGTTTGTTCTTAATTTTGATTGATGGGTAAGTGCACCAAGATGGTGTGCAAAAAAGAGGCCACCCGCCCAAAAAAAAAGAAAAACATCCCTAACACAATTGTGTTACTTTAAATTCAAATAAATTAATTGGGATTATGTTTGGTAAATATAAAAGCTAAGAATGAGGCTAGTTAATAGGCCTAGATAACAAGGTTGGGTCTTGGGAGCCTCATTTGCCTCCATTTACCTCCCTTTTCATGTGTTTTGTTCTTCAGAACAGGTTTCTCAAATTCCTCATCATCAGGTTTACACATCATCAAGTGAGTATTTGTAAAATTACGACCATAATTTCACACGTCATCTGAGATCTCTAACCATATAAAGTTTTCAATTTTTGGACAACATTAGCATACTAAAGTTTAATTTTCTTTACCGATGTCTTGACAGTCCTCATAGACATATGTCTACCATTTTTTAATAACTGTTGATCTACTTGACCAAATTTGAAACAAATTACGTATTATTGTTCTACACTAGATTCTATACCCCTTTTAAAAAAAGATTGCATTTTTTATTATTTTGATGCAAGTTATGCCCAGCGCACAAACAAGTACCAAATTTTTAGGATGTGGTCACTTCAAAAAATCATAAATAAAAAATATTCAACAGAAAATTACAAAACAATAGCACAACGTCTAGATCTCACTCTTACCTATCATCCTACCAAAAGGTTTTGTGAAATACTAAATCTAACTATATATTTTGTTAAGTGCACACAAACATCAATGTTATGTTTTCTAAACAAATCAGAAACATGTTTTTGTGAGCGAGAGGTTTGACCCTCTTAATCTTATCCATTTTTTAAAAACTTTAGTATTTTAGAAACTAGATTTAGAGTACTATAATTATTGTCATTTCCATATCTTCTAATTTTGAGTGCATGACTCTCAAATTTCTCTTCAAAGTTTAGGTTTATTTGATTTCAGAAAAAAAAAGTGGCTGCTTATACTCCCTTTTTGTACACCATCTTGGTGCACTTACCCTGATTTCTATGTACTAACTAATTGACCTAATGATTTATTGAAGCATTTTTATGCAAATATAGGTACACAATTAAACACACATTTTTGGTGCCCATCGTGGGGAATATTTTGAAATTCCCCCATTAAATTTGATAAAATTCACTTTTATAGGTCTTTGTCTGACAAAAACTCGTATGGAGTAAATTTTAACTCATCTAGTATATTGTCTTAACTCGTATAAATTCTTGAGTCATATTAATAGGCATCTTAAATTGGATTGAGTATCATTATTTGTATGATGTGATTCCTTAACTTGCATGAAGTCTTAACTCATATGGTAACATGTTTTAACTCGTATGGAGCACTGTCTTTAGTCGTCTAAGATGAATCATATGAAAACAAGAGACCATCTTTGAAGGGTTTTTTTAGGAATTCAATTTAGTACTAATGTTCACCTTCGATGTTTTTTATTCTATTTGGATTATTTAAAAAACCTAACATATTTGTGCAGGATGTTTAACAAAGACATAAAAACAAACCTCTAATGGATTTATTTGTTTTTTAGGTTGCCTAATGGAATCAACTAAATATTGTTTTGATTCTTTAAATTTTCTTTCATTTTAATAGGCACCTAGCTAATTTTGTCAGTGCCCGAAGGAAATCTCAAGTGTGAAGGACATCTCAAGTGTGATAGGGGATTATGCTCTCACTTCTTTGAGGTGATCAGAAACCTGGAAACACATTTGATTCATCTTGGCTTGGGAACCTCCATAGGTACTCTTAGTTTCATCTGAAAAAGGTGAAATTAAAGAGTAGAATGAATACATGTTTGATGTGCTTAGAATCTTAAGTGTAGTAGGAGAGTATGCTCTCACTTCTTTGAGGTGATCAGAAATACTGACCCATAGTTAAGGTTCACTTTCATTTTATTTCGCCTTAGAGAGCCTATCACAGTGGGAAAAAGTACTCACACCACAAGAATGACTCAAAGTGGACACAAGTCAAAGCCAAGTCATCTCATCTACTATAATAAATTCTACCATTGGCCAAAACCATGGTAGACGAATGCGGTTAGGTGTACTCTCCTAGGAGAGATCCTAGCGATCTGAACAAGGTTGTTCCTAGTGTTTACCTGGCCAACAATATCTTTTGGCATAGATAGTTCAAGGCCAAGACAAACCATTTCAATGATACGCACAGTTGTACCTGTCAACCAAGTCACATTGCAAGTTTTGGCAATGAGCGAGATTGGGTTACCAATTTTAAACAAGGTTGAATCTTCCAAAATTGAGAGTTTTTTGTGGGAAACAGTAACATGATCCTCTAGCATATGAAAAATTGTTGATACGTCGCATGAGCTGTGAGAAATGACCCATCAAAGATTGCCATTTTTTGTGCTTAATGCACCTTAAGGGCCACTTCTCTCTAGAGTGGTCTGGAGCATTCAAGCGACTTGGAGAGCCAAATGAGGTTGTTCCCACTAGTAAATTTCACCCCAAATTTCAATGAGCATTTGTCTATTTTTCAAGACAATATCGTTGAACATATGACCAATATGGACATCAAACTTTTTTTGTCTCATTTTTGACGCCCTAAATGTTTGTCGTATATTCGACCAACCATTTGTCAAAAAAAGGCAGGTGTGTGGTCCACAATGATCATGGATCAAATGACCAAAATTGTCATCGCCTATATAGCTCTTTCGTCGAAAATGCTTGTTAAACGTTCGTCAAAATAGTTTCCAGGTGTGTCGAGAAAGCGACGAACAAGCACACTAAAGATAGCAAAACTCAAGAGACCATAATATTTGGTCTTTGTCTTTGGTCCATATTACTGAAAATGATTTACATTTCATTAACTCATCAAATGTGAGGATTTAAAATAATGTAATAGAATATTTTCATGATAATGTATATTATTTAAGTTGACGTTACACAAATTTATCTACTTCACGCACTTGTCAACTACAAGGACAACGATAATGAAGCATCTCCTCTCATGTCCTACATTACTCAGGCCATGGGTGGGGATGCTTATTTATCACTATCTCTGCAATCGACAAGTGTGGGAAATAGATAAATTTGTGTAGCTTCAAACTAAAATATTGTAGGTTATACATGAAAATATTATCTATTAAATTTTTTCATATCACCGCATTTGATGAGCTAACAAAAGGTAAAACATTTCCTTAATCGAATGGACCAAAGATGGAGACCAACTATTATGGTCTCTTGAGCTATTCTATCTTTAGTCCTAGCTACTAGGTAAGGCCTGGAAGACTTATACTTGTCGATCATCAAGAATAACCACCACCTTGTCTTTATGTACATTGCACACTATCCAATATATTACTAAAGATGAAGAGAAGGCAGAAAATATGAATGGATAAAAGAAATGAAAGATACAATAATATTATCTTGTTGTTTACCTTCTCATAATTGACCAAAAAATTGATTCCTTTAGACCTCCAGTTTTGATGAGCTGTAGAAGCGTAACAGGTTTTGACGGTTTCATGAACAAAAGACTACGAACAAATTTTTTTTTTCCCTGGGACCCTAAAATATTGAGCTTCACTTTGTTTCAAGAATAGTTTAACATTCTTTACTTAATAGGGCCAACCACGTGAAGGTGGAAGCTCATCTGGCCCCTCCTAGGAGAATCTTATGATCCCTTACAAAACTTTAAGACCTCTAATATGTATTATTAGGGGTCGTAAAGGGTCATAAGGAGTCATAAGGGGTCCTATGACACAACAGCTGAGAAACATAAATGTAGGCATCATGGTCACGATTCTTTGGAGACACAACACAATTGAGTGGTATACCTAGACGATGCAACACAACCACTACTTCTCAAGTTCTAAGTTGATAGCGTAGGGTCCAAAAACCATAGATGATGATGGTTAAGTTGAATACAATAGAGAGGGGGATGAATAAATTGAGAGAGCGAAGGAGGAGGGCCATAATGACCAAAATAATACAGGGTTTGCAAAAATTATATGGAAATTATAATCTCCATAAACCCTAGAATATTTGTGTCCTTATGGCCCTCTGGTCTCCGCTCTCTCAATTTATTCCTCTCCCTCTATGTTGTATTCAACTTAGCCATCATTATCTATGGTTTTTGGATCCTACGGTGTCAACTTCGAACTAGAGGAGTAGTGGTTGCATTGTATCGTCTGGGTATACCACTTAATTATGTTGTGTCTCCAAATAATTGTGACCATGATGCCTACATTTATGTTTCTCGGCTGTTGTGAGATTAAAAGTCTTCTAAGGAACATGTTGTGTCTATGTGGAACTGTGTAGGATCTTCACCAAAGGGGGTTTTGGATCAGAAAACTCCCTTTCACTTAATAATTATGAACCCATCAATGGTATACTAATTGTTTAGGAGTGTAAGTTTCTATTGATGGCTTCAAATTACCAAGCAAAAGGTGTTTTCTGGTACAAAATACTTAGCATCCTCCAGGGCCTTTTTCTTGAATGCATTATACCCCTGATGTAATTCATGGAAACATTTTGCATCAGGATTACAGGGAAATGTAAACCAAGATTCATATAGAGAAAGGTGTTTCTCTTGGAAAATGGTTGATGGTGATTTATGAAGAAGATTTAAAAATGATGATTGAACCAATTGAGATTGGTGCAACATTTTCAAATCTTCTTCATAATCATCATCAAATGAACATTTCCAAATCTTCTTCATCATTCATCATCTCAGTATTCTACAATCATCTTCTGTCAAATGGTTATCCTCAAAAAGAAAATAGTATCAAGAAAATATCATGAGAGAGAGATTTGAAAACAAGAATAGTGGTAAAGTGTAATATATTTTTAACTCCTTGGTAGGAAAATCCTTCAACTCGGCTATTGTGATTAAAAGTCTTGGAAGGCACAAGATAGCACTAAGGATGTTAAGAAAAAATTGTCATGCCCTTTGGATATCGTAGACGAGTATAATTCATAGCAACAAGTTTAAAAGGTGATATTTTGATATTTTGAGGTTTTCTCTCGCAAGGGTTTCTAAGTAAAATTGTGTGTGCATCTTGTGTTCCTTTTGTTAGATCTCAATTGTGTAGATGCTTTGTTTATTGCTTATGCTTGCTAAATTTATAAAGTGAAAATATTGTTCTTATATTGATTCACCCCCTAATTATGTGTGTCTTTTCTCCAAAGGTAGCTAAAGGAAACAAGTCATGTCCCTATGCTTAGATATGTGGCATCATCACTAAGTTCAACTTGTATACTTGCCTAATATTCTAGAAGTTTGTTGAAAGCCTACTTGTTGAGGTTCATGTGTCTTGATGCTCTATTGTCCACATGCCATCGCACACTAGAAATGATGTTACTAGATAGACACAAAACCATGAGGAAGGCTATGTTGAGCTTGGATGAAATCCCATACACTACTTAAAGCTTATGTTCTCTTTACAAAGTAGTTATGTCACTACTTGTCTATCAATTTCTTCTCATGACTTGAGCAGTATAGTGATCATTCTTGTGGAATTTGTAACAACGACTCGAGTATTTCTTTTCCTATTGAAAATAAATGGAATCCTCCTATCCTCGTAGACACTTATAAATTCATCCATTCTTAGCACCCTTATTTGTTTTCTTGATGATAGCTATGTTTTTTACTCTCTTCCACTCTGGTTGAAAGTCTCAAGTTTGATCTCTCCTTGGATAAAATAATTCCAAAATTCTTCAAAAGTGTAAAGCTTCTCATGAGTGCACACAACCTTGTCAATCATATCCCAAGGTTGAGAGAACCTATTTATAGCTATGAGCACTAAATCATAATCCGTCAGCTTCATCAATAATGAGTTGATATTCAAGCTTATTGATCTTCATAAGGCTGGTCACTATGAATTGTTTTCGTTCAGTAGTATCTTGTGTGAAATGTTCACACTCTAGTATACAATGATTAGGTCATTGTACATTTCCGTTACTATCTTTTCCATTACATTTTAGTATCTACATCCCCTATCCATGTTGCCTTATTCATCCTCTTTGAGAACATGATGGGTTTCAATGAACAAATTTACCTACCAACCAATTCACACTATGGAATCCCTTCGAAGAATAAGCCTATTTTGTTTGAAAATTTCTGCAGATACAACATAATTAAGTGGTATACCTAAATGATGCAAAGAAAATTTTGCACCCCCAATTCCAGAGATTAGAGAAAGGACATTTATCCCCTTTGGATAAATAGGCTTCAAAACAGAAAGATGATATCCTACCATTTCTATCTTGAAAACATTTTCAAGAGAGCATACACACTCAGTCCTAGCAGAAGAGATACATGTGTGGCCCAAATCATATCCTAACACACTCCATTTCATGAGGTACCACTGGAGCCAGCTAATCTAAATAGACCCATAGCAAGAGTTCCATTTTTCATATTGTGAAAGTACAATATCTTGTTCTTCAGGAGTGGATTCTTAATTACAAAGATTGAAAATATCTATAAGTCTATAACATATTAGAATCCTTTCTATTTTCATTTTTATGTAGTTTATTTTTGTTCTCTTATCCCATGATGTTCAATAATTATGATATTGAGGAAATGCCTCTTCAATTTTCATAGGTGGCAACCCAATCTTTGTGTGTGTGTGTGTGTGTGTGTGTGTGTGTGTGTGTGTGAGAGAGAGAGAGAGAGAGAGAGAGAGTCATAACCTGGGTCCTAGGACACATTAATGTGTCATACAACTTAACATCCCTTACAACCCCTTAGATGTAGAAAGATGGATCCTAAAGGGTATTAACGGCTCATAATGGTGCTTCATACACATTAATTTCTCCTAGGACACTAAGACCCCTTACAACCCCTTACCATGCATTAGTATATGGTAAGGGTCCTAAGGGGTCTTAAGGGATCCTAGGATATATCAATGTGTCCTAGAACCCCTTAAAAACCCTTTGAATGCCGAAGATGTAGAGAGAGGTGTCCTAAAGGATCCTAAGGGGCCATAAGTGGTCCTGGGACCCCTTAAGACCCCTTACGGTCCCTTAGGACCCCTTACCATAAATTAGTACCCCTTACCATAAATTAGTGTATGGTAAGGGGTTCTAAGAGGTCTTAATGGGTCCTAAGACTTATTAATGTGTCATGAGACCTCCTAACACCCTTAACATCACTTAGGACCCCTAACATGTAGAAAGAGGGTTCCTAAAGGATCATAAGGGGTCCTAGGACACATTCATGTATATTAAGACCCATTTTTTATCCCTTGGGGCCCTTTAGGACCCGTTAATATACATCCTAAAGGGTCATAAGGGGTCCTAGGACACATTAATGTCTCATTGGACCCCTTGAGATCCCTAGGACCCCTTACCATACATTAATGTATGCTAAGGGGTCTTAAGAGGTCCTAGGATACATTAATATGTCATGGGACACTTTAACAACCCTTATCACCCCTAAGATTAAGAGAGAGGGGTCGTAATAGATTATAAATGGGTCCTAGGACACATTAATGTGTCCTAGGACCCTTTATGCACACATTAATGTTTCCTAGGACCCCTTAGGACCATTTAAGACCTCTTACCTTACATCTTAGGTGTCCTATAAGGTCCTAAGGGGTCTTGGAACACATTAATATTTCCTAATATCCCTTAGTACACTTTACAACCCCTTAGGACTCCTCACCATACATTAGTGCATGGTAAGGGGTCTTAAGGGTTCTTAAGAGTCCTAGAAAACATTAATATGTCCTACGAATCCATAATAACCATTATGACCCCTATGATGTAGAGAGAGGGGTTCTAAAGGGTCATAAGGTGTCTTGAGACACATTAATGTGTCTTAGGACCCCTTACAACATCTTACCATACATTAGTGTATGGTAAGGGGTCCTATGACACATTATTGTGTCCTAGGACCCCTTAACAATCCTTAGGACCCCTAAGATGAAGAGAGAGGGGTATTAATGGGTTATAAGGGGTCATAGGACACATTAATGTGTTCTAGGACCGCTTATGACCCATTAGGACCTTTTAGGACACCTTACCATGTATATCTTAGGGGTCCTAAATGGTCCTAATGGGTCCTAGGACACATACACATTAATGTGTCCTAGGACCCCTTAGGCCCCTTTAATACCCCTTACCATAAATTAGTGTATGATAAGGGGTCCTATAACACTTTAATGTGTCCTAGGACCCCTTAACAACACTTAAGTCCACTTAGGACTCCTTACTGTACATTAGTGTATTGTAAGGGGTCATAAGGTGTCGTAGGATAGATTAATGTGTCCTAGGACCCCTTAACAACCCTTTAGGACTCCTTACCATACATATTAAGGGTCATAATGGGTACCCCTTAGGACCCCTTAACAACTCTTATAACACCTAAGATGTAATGAGAGGGGTATAAAAGGGTCATAAGGGGTCCTAAGAAACATTAATGTGTCCTAGGACCCCTTAAGATCCCTTACGACCCCTTACCATAAATTAGTGTATGATAAAGGATCCTAAGGGGTTTAAGGGGTCCTAGGATACATTAATGTGTCCTATGACCCCTTGACAATGTTTAAGTCACCTTAGGACTCCTTATCATACATTAGTATATTGTAATGGGTCATAAGAGGCTTTAAGGAGTCTGAGGACAATTTAATGTATCCTAGTACCTCTTAACAAACCTTTAGGACTCCTTACCATACATCTTAGGGATCCTAAAGGGTCCTAAGGGATCATAAGGGGTCCTAGGACCCCTTATGACCCCTTGTATTACATTATTGTATGGTATGGGATTGTAAGAGGTCATAAGGGTCCTAGAACACATATGACCCTATATGACCCCATACATCCTGGGCCCCCCTATGACCCATTAGAACCCATTACCATACATTAGTGTATTCTAATGGGTCGTATGGGGTCTTAAGGGGTCCTAGGATACATTAATGTGTCTTAGGACCTTTTAATAACCGTTAGGACCCCTAAGATGTAGATAGAGGGTTCATAAAATGTCATAAGGGGTCATAGGACACATTAATGTGTCTTACGACCCCTTAGGAACCTTTAGGACCTTTTAATAACCCTTAGGACCCCTAAGACATAGAGAGAGGGTTCATAAAGGGTCATAAGGGGTCATTAATTTGCCTTACAACCCCTTATGACCCCTTAGGAACCTTTTAGACCCCTTAGCATACATCTTAGGGGTCTTAATGGGTCCTATGTGGTCATGAGGGGTCCTAGGACCCCTTAAGAACCCTTACGGCCCCTTGGACCCCTTACCATAAATTTATATATGGAAATGGGTCCTAATGGGTTTTAAGGGGTCCCATGACACATTGATGTGTCCTAGGACCCCTAAACAACTTTTAAGTCCCCTAGGACCCATTATCATACATTAGTGTATGTTAAGGGGTCTTAAGGGGTCCTCGGATGGATTAATGTTTCCTAGGACCCCTTAAAAACCCTTTCATACCCCTTACCATACATCTTAGGGGTCCTAAAGGTCCTAAGGGGTACTAGGAGTCATTAAAGTGTCCTAACTATTACAATGGTGAGAACATATGATTGCACCCTTATTCTCCTTGGTTATTAAGCACAACACTCAGATTTGTGAGATAGATTAACCGCCTTGTGTTCTTCTATATGTCTACTGCTTGTATCAGGCATTAATACATCAATATTTTGGTGCAACGACAACTTATAGTTGTAACAAGTGGTATCATAGCTTAGTTATAGGTTCAAATCCCTCACTTGCGCTTGGGGGATTGTTACAATGGTGAGAAAGGGTGATTGTGTCATATTTATCCTAGGTTGTTCCATGCAATTCTCGGGTTTCTGACATGGCTTAACTGCCTCCTATTCTTCTATATGTCTAGTCATTGTATCATGCATTAACAAGTTAATATTTCAGTCCTAAAGGGTCCTTATGGTTTGTAAGGGGTCCAAGGACACAATAAGACCCCTTACAACCCATTAGAAAACTTTAGGACCCTTCAATCTAAATCTTATGGGTCCTAAGGGTTGTTAAGGGGCCCTAGAACACATTAATGTGTCCTAGGATCCTTAGGACCCATAAGATGTAGAGAGAGAGGTCCTAAAGGTTCCTACGAAGTCATGAAGGGTCAAAAGACACATTAATGTGTCCTTGGACCCATTACAACCCATTAGGACCCCTTACCATACATCTGAGGGGTCCTAAAGGGTCCTAACAGATGATAAGGAGTCCTAGGACACATTAATGTGTCCTAAGACCCCTTACGACCCCTTACAACCCCTAAGGACCCTAAGGGGTCTTAAAGGTGTCTTAAGGGGCCTAAAGGTTCCTAGGATACATTAAGGTGTCCTAGGGCCCCTTAACCATTCTTATGATCCCTAAGATAAAGAGAGAGGGGTCCTAAAAGGTCATTAGGTATCCTAAGATAGATTAATGTGTACTAGGACCCCTTAACACCCCTTAGGAAACCTTCCCATACAGTAGTGTATGGTATGGGGTTCTAAGAGGTCATAAGTGGTCCTAGGACACAATAATTTTCCCTAAGACCCCTTAAGATCCCTTACAAGCCATTAGGACCCTAAGGGGTCTTAAGGGTTCCTAGGACACATTAATCCTAACATAGATTAATGTGTACTAGGACCCCTTAACACCCCTTAGAACCCCTTAGGACACCTTCTCATACATTAGTGTAATAGATTAATGTGTACTAGGACCCCTTAACACCCCTTAGGACACCTTCTCATACACTAGTGTATGGTATGGGGTTCTAAGAGGTCATAAGTGGTCCTGGGACACATTAATGTGTCCTAAGACCCCTTAATATCCCTTACAACCCATTAGGATCCTAAAGGGTCTTAAGGTTTCCTAGGACACATTAATGTGTCCTGGAACCTCTTGAAAACCCTTATGACCCATAAGATATAAAGAGAGGGGTCCTAAAGGGTCATTAGGGATCTTAAGACACATAAATGTGTCCTAGGACCCCTTAAGACCCCTTACAATCCCTTAGGACACCTTACCATACACCAGTGTATGGTATGGGGTACTAAGAGGTCATAAGGGGTCCTAGGACATTAATGTGTCCTATAACCCCTTAAAAACCCTTAGGACCCCTGAGATGTAGAGAGAGGGGTCCTCAGTAGTCATAAGGGGTAATAGGAAACATTAATGTGTTAATGTTTCCTAAGACCCCTTAAGACCCCTGACCATACATCTTAGGGGTTTTAAGGTGGCATAATGGGTCATAGGACACATTAATGTGTCCTAGGACCCCTTAAGACCTCTTACGACCCCTTATAACCCCTTACCATACATTATTATATGGAAAGGCATCCTAAGGGGTTTTCAAGTGTCATAGGACACATTAATGTGTCATAGGACCCCTTAACAACCATTAAGTCCCCTTAGCACCCCTTATCATACATTAGTGTATGTTAAGGGGTCCTTAGGAGTCTTAATGGGTCCTAGAATGGATTAATGTGTCCTAGGACCCCTTAACAACCATTTTAGACCACTTACCATACATTTTAGGGGTCCTAAAGGGTCATGAGGGGTCATAAGGGGTCTTAGGAGACATTAATGTGTCCTAGGACCCCTTAAGACCCCTTTGATCCCTTACCATACATAAGTGTATTATATGGGTTCCTAAAAGGTTATAAGGGGTCCTAAGATACATTAATGTGTCCTAGGACTCTTTAATACAACTTACAACCCCTTACCATATATTATTGTATGCTAAGGGATCCTAGGACAAATTAATAATTTTTAGGACGCCTTAAATACTTATAGGACCCATAAGATTTAGAGAGAGGGGTCCAATGAAACTTTAATGTGTCCTTGTA
Source organism: Thuja plicata (assembly GCA_018584345.1). Lineage (NCBI taxonomy): Eukaryota > Viridiplantae > Streptophyta > Pinopsida > Cupressales > Cupressaceae > Thuja > Thuja plicata. The sequence continues at coordinate 259,292 of MU224633.1, read as the reverse complement.
CCCGTTAAGACCTCTTAGGACCCTTTAGGACCCCTTATCATACATATTAGGGGTTGTAAAGGGTCATAAGGGGTCCTAGGACATATTAATGTGTCATAAGACCCCTTACAACCCTAAGGGGGCTTAATGGTTCCTAGCATACATTAATTTGTCCTAGGACCCCTTCACAACTCTTACAACGCCTAAGATGTAGAGAGAGGGGTCCTAAAGGTTCATCGGGGATCCTAAGACACATTAATGTGTCCTATGACCTCTTAAAACCCCTTACCATACATTAGGTTATGGTATGGGGTCCTAAGAGGTCAAAATGGATCCTAGGACACATTAATGTGTCCTAGGACCCCTTAACAATCCTTAGGATCCCTAAGATGTGGAGAAGGGTCCTATGGGGTCATAAGAGGTCTTAGGACACATTAATGTGTTCTAGGACCCCTTATGACCCATTAGGACCCCTTAGCATACATAGTTGGGGTCCTAAAGGGTCCTAAGATATCATAAGAGGTCCTAGGAAACATTAATGTGTCCTAGGACCCCTTAAGATCTCTTACAACTCCTTAGGACCCCTTACCATACACTAAGGGGTCCTAGGACACATTAATTTGTCCTAGGATACCTAAACAACTCTTATGACCCTTAGGATGTAGAGAGAGGGATCCTAAAGCTTCACTAGGGATCCTAGGACACATTAATGTGTCCTAGTGTCCTAGCATCGCTAATGAACCTTTAGGATCCCTCTCTCTAAATCTTAGGGGTCATAAGATTTGTTCAGGGGTCCAAAGACAAATTAATGTATCCTAGGAACCCTTAAGAATCCTTAGACACTAAGGGGTCGTAAGGGGTCTTAGGACACACATTAATGTGTTCTAGGACCCCTTATGACCTAATTGGAAACTTTACTATCCATAAGATGTATGATAAGGGGTCCTAAAGGGTCATGAGGGGTCTTAGGGGATCCAAGGACACATTAGTGTGTCCTTGGACCCCTTAGGACCCCTCTCTCTACATCGTATGGGTCCTAAGGGTTGTTAAGGGGTCCTAAATTAACATTAATTTGTCCTAGGACCCCTTACCATACAATAATGTATGGTAAGGGGTCATAAGTAGTATTAAAGAGTCCTAGGATACATCAATGTGTCCTAGGATCCCTTATGAACTTTTAGGAACCCATACCATACACTTATGTATGGTAAGGGGTCTTAAGGGGTCCTAGGACACATTAATGTCTTATAAGACCCCTTATGACCTGTTAAGACCCTTTAGGACCCATAATATGTATGGTAAGGGGTCTAAAAGGGTTGTTAAGGGGTCATAGGACACATTAATCAATCTGAGGACCCATTAAGACCCCTAAGGACCCCTTAACATACATTGATGTATGATAAGGGGTCCTAAGGGGACTCACAAGTTGTTAAAGGGTCCCAGGACACATTAATGTGTCGTAGGATCCTTTAAAACCCCTTAAGACCCCTTTCCATACAATAATGTATGGTAAGGGGTCCTAGTGGGTTGTAAGGGGATTTAAGGGGTCCTAAGATACATTAATGTGTCCTAGGACCCCTTATGACACCTTAAGACCCCTAATATGTATGGTGAAGGGTCTTAAGGGGTCATAAAGGGTCTTAGGGCACATTAATGTGTCCTAGGACCCTTATGACCCCTTAGGACCCCTCTCTCTACATCTTAGGGTTCCTAAGGGTTGTTAAGGGGTTCTAGGACACATTAATATGTCCTAGGACCCCTTATGACCTCTTAGGACACCATACCATACACTAATGTATGGTAAGGTGTTCTGAGGAGTTGTAAGGGGTCTTAAGGAGTCCTAGGACACATTAATGTGTCTTACAATCCCTAATGACCCTTTAGGATGCCTCTCTCTACATCTTAGAGATTGTAAGGGTTTTTAAGGGGTCCTAAGACACATTAATGTGTGATAGGAAACCTTAAGATGCCTTAGGGTCCTAAGGGGTCCTAAGGGATCTTAGAAACAATTAATGTGTCCTAAGACCCCTTATGACCTCTTAGGAACCCATACCATACAGTAATGTACGGTAACGTATCATAAGGGGTCCTAAGATACATTAATCTACTTAGGATCCATAATGACCCTTTAGGACCCCTCTCTCTACATCTTATGGATTGTAAGGGTTATATAGGGGTCCTAGGACACATTAACGTGTCCTAGAAACCTTTTAAGACCAATTAGGGACCTAAGGGGTCATAAGGGGTCTTAGGACATGTTAATGTGTCCAAGGACCCCTTATGATCCATTAGGACCCCTAAGATGTATGATAAGGTATCCTAAAGGGTCCTAATGGTTTGTAAGGGGTCCAATGAAACATTAATGTATCTTTAGACCCCTTATGACCCCTTAGGACCCCTTTCTCTACATCTTACGGGTCCTAAGGGGTCCTAGGACACATTAATATGTTCTAAGACCCCTTAACAACCCGTAGGACCCGTAAGATGTAGAGAGAGGGGTCCTAATGGGTTGTAAGGGGTCAAAGGTGTACGAGTCCAAGGACACATTAATGTGTTATAGGACCCCTTCACAACCTTTAGGACCCATAAGATGTAGAGAGGGGTCCTAAAGGGTCCTAATGGGTCATAAGGGGTCCATGACTCCTTACAACCCATTAGGACCCCTCTCTCTACATCTTACGGGTCCTAAGGGTTATTAAGGAATCTTAAACATATTAATGTGTCCTAGGACCCCTTACTATACACTAATGTATGGTAAGGTTCCATAACTTGTATGAAGGGGTCCTAGGACACATTAATGTGTCCTAAAACCCCTTATGACCTCTTAGGACCCCATGCCATACACTTATGTATTGTAAGGAGTCATAAGGGGTCCTATGGGGTCTTAAAGAATGTGTCCTAGGACCCCTTATGATCCATAAGGACCCCTAAGATGTATGTTAATATGTCCTAAAGGGTCCTAATGGTTCGCAAGGGGTTCAAGGACACATTAATGTATCCTTGGACCCCTTACAACCCCTTAGGACCCTTTAGGACCCCTCTCTCCACATCTTATGAGTACTAATGGTCATAAGGGGTCCTAGGACACATTAATGTGTTCTAGGACCCCTTAACAACCCTTTGGACCCATAATATGTAGAGAGAGGGGTCCTAATGGGTCATAAGGGGTCCAAGGTGTAGGGGTCCTAGGGTACATTAATGTGTTCTAGGACCCCTTAACAACCCTTAGGACCCATAAGATGTAGATAGATAGGTCCTAATGGGTTGTAAGGGATCCTTTCTCTCTACATGTTATGGGTCTTAAGGGTTGTTAAGGGATCCTAGAACACATTAATGTGTCCTAGGACCCCTTATGACTTCTTAGGACCCCATAACATATGCTTATGTATGGTAAGGGGTCATAAGGGGTGTTAAGGGGTCCTAGTGTTACAACTAGAGGTTGTCATTGCACCAAAAGATTGACTTGTTAATTCTCGATACAACGACTATACATATAGAAGAAAAAGAGGCGATTAATACATGTCACAAACCAAAGCACTAAACTAAACAACCAAGGAGACCAAGGGAGCTATCAACCTTGGTCACCATTTTAATAATCCCCCTAGCGTAAGCGAGGGATTTGAATCTATAACCAAGCTCTAATATCACTTGTTACAACTAGCGGTTGTCGTTGTACCAAAAGATCAACCTATTAATTCCTTATACAACCAAAACACATATAGAAGCATAGGAGGTTGTCAAGCCACGTCAGAAACCCAAGCACTGCACTGAACAACCAAGGAGACCAAGGGTGCAATCACAAATTCTCACCATTGTAATACCTAGGACATATTAACGACTCCTATTACCCCTTATGACCTTTAGGACCCTTAAGATGTATGGTAAGGGGTCCAAAAGGGTTGTTAAGGGGTCCTAGAATGCATTAATCTATCTAAGAACCCCTTAAGACCCCTTAACATACACTAATGTACGATAAGGGGTCTTAAGAGGACTTAAGAGTCTTTAAGGAGTTCTAGGACATATTAATGTGTATTAGAACCCCTTAAAACCCATTAGGACCCCTTTCCATACACAATTTTATGGTAAGGGGTCTTAAGGGGTTCTAGGACACATTAATCTATCCTAGGACCCCTCATGACCACATAGGACCCTTTAAGACCCCCAATATGTATGGTAAAGGGTCTACAAGGTTCCTAAGGGGTCACGAGGGCTTCTATGGCACATTAATATGTCTTAGGACCCCTTATGACCCTTTATGAACCCTCTCACTACATCTTAGTGGTCCTAAGAGTTATTAAAGGGTCATAGGACACATTAATGTATCCTAGGACCCCTTAAGACCCCATAGGACACATTAGCATAAAATAATGTATTATAAGGGGTCCTAAGACATATGGGGTCGTATGTGTCTTAGGACACTTTATGACCTCTTAAGATCCCATAACATAGACTAATGCAATGTAAGGGGTCCTAGGACACCTTATAACCCCTTATGATCCTTTAGGACCTCTAAGATGTATGGTAAGGGGTCCTAAACGGTTGTTAACGAGACCTAGGACACATTAATTTGTCTTAGGACCGCTTAAAGCCTCTTATGACCCAATATCATATACTAATGTATGATAAGGATTCCTAAGGAGACTTAAGGATTGTTAAGGGGTCATAGGACACATTAATGTATATTAGGACCCCTTAAAACCCCCTAGGACCCCTTACCATACACTAATTTATGGTAATGGGTCCTAAGGAGTCTTAAGGGGCCCTAGGACACATTAATGTATTCGAGGACCCCTTATGACCCCTTAAGACCCTTTAGGACCCCTTACTATGGGACCTTAAGGGATCATAAGAAGTCCTATGACGCATTAATGTATCCTAAGACCGCTTATGACCCTTTATGACCCACCACTCTATATATTAGGGGTCTTATGCATTGTTAAGGGGTCCTAGGACACATTAATGTGTCCTATGACCCCTTAAGACCCCTTCATACCCCTCCCTCTACATATTAGGTGTTGTAAGGGTTTTTTAAGGGGTTCTAAGACACATTAATTTTTCCTTGGGCCCCTTAAGACCCCTTACCATACACTAATGCATGGTAAGGGGTTCTAAGGGGCCTTAATGTGTCTTAGGAATCCTTATGACCCCTTAGGACCTCTCTCTATACATATTAGTATTCTTAAGGATTGTTAAGGGGTCCCTAGAACATGTTAATGTATCCTAGGACCCCTTATAACCTCTTAGGACCCCTACTATACACTAATGTATGGTAAGGGGCCGTAAAGGGTCTAAAGAGGTTATAGTACACATTAATGTGTCATAAGACCCATTAAAACCTCTTAGAACCCCTTACCATACACTAATGTATGGTAAGGGTTTGTAAGGGGTCTTAAGGGGTCCTATGACACATTTATGTCTTATAGGACCCCTTACCATACACTAATATATGGAAAGGGTTCCTAATGGGTTCTAATGGGTTGTAAGGGGTATTAAGTGGTCCTAGGACACACTAATCATATGACCTCTTAGGACCCCATACGATACACTTATGTAAGGTGATGGGTCATAAGGGGTCTTAAGGGGTCTTGTGACACATTAATGTGTAGTAGGACCCCTTATGACCCCTTATGACCCTTGAGGACCCATAGGATGTATGGTAAGGAATCCTAAATGGTTATGAGGGGTCATAAGGGGTTCTAGAGCATATTAAAGTTTCTTAGGACCCATTATGACCCTTTATGACCTCTCTCTCGACATATTGGGGGTCCTTAGGGTTATTAAGGGGTCCTAGAACATATTAATGTGACCTAGGAACCCTTAAAACCCCTCTTTCTACATCTTAGATGTCATAAGGGTTTTTAAGTTGTCATAGAACACATTAACATTCTCTACAACCCCTTAAGACCCTTTAGGACCCCTTAACATACACTAATGTATGGTAAGAGGTCGTAAGGCATTGTAAGGGGTCCTAGGACACATTAATATGTCTTAGGAAAAGACCCCTTGTGACCCCTTATGACCCATTAGGCCTCTTAGGGTGTATGGTAACGGGTTCTAAAGGGTCCTAATGGGTCATAGAACACATTAATGTGTCTTATGACCCATTATGACCACCCTCTCTACATATTAGGTGTCTTAAGGGTTGTTAAGGGGTCCCAAGACACTTTAAATTTTCCTAGGACTCCTTATGATCTATTAGGCCCCCTCACTCTACAAATTAGGGGTCTTAGAGGTTTTTAAGTGGTCCTAGAACACATTAATGTGTCATGTGAGCCCTTAGGACCCCTTACCATACACTAATGTATGATAAGGGGTATTAAGGGGTCCAAGAACACATTAATGTATCTTAGGAACCCTTATGAACTTGTAGGACCCTTTAGGATGCCTAAGATGTATGGTAAGGGGTCTCAAGGGGCCATAAGGGATCTTAGGACACATTAATGTATCCTAGGACCCCTTATGACCCCTTTGTATACATCTTAGTAGTATTAAGGGTTGTGAAGGGGTCCTACCCCTTACCATACACTAAGGGGTTGTAATGGGTCTTACAGGGTCCTAGGACACATTAATATTTCTTAGGACCCCTTATGAACATTTTGGACCCCTCTCTTTACATCCTAGGGGTAGTAAGAGTTGTTAAGGGGTCCTAAGGGGTACCCCTTATGACCCCTTCAAACACTTTAGGACCCTTAATATGTATGGTAAGGGGTACTAAGGGGACTTAAGTGTTGTTAAGGGATCCTAGGACACATTAATGTGTCCTAAGACCCCTTAAACCCCTTAGGACCCCCTTACCATACACTAATTTATGGTAAGGGGTCATAAGGGGTCATAAGGGATCCTAGGACCCCTTAAGACCCCTTATGACCCCTTATAATCCCTTACCATAAATTAGTGTATGGTAAGGGGGTCGAAAGGGGTCTTAGGACACATTAATGTGTCTTAGGACCCCTTAGATTCATTTAGGACCCATAAGATATACATGGTAAGGCATCCTAAAAGGTCTTATGGGTCATAAATGGTCTTAGAACATATTAATGTGTTCTAGGACCCCTTATGACCCCTCTCTACATATTAGAGATCCTAAGGGTTTTTAAGGAGTCCTATGACACAATAATCTATTGTAGGACCCCTTAAGACCCCTTACCATAAAATAATGTATGGTAAGGTGTCCTAGGACACATTAATGTCTCCAAACCCCTTATGACCCTTTAGGACCCCTCTCACTACATCATAGGGGTTGTAAGGGTTGTTAAGGGTTTCTGGGACATATTAGTGTGCAATAGGATCCTTGAGATCCCTTACCATTCATTAATATATAGTAAGGGGTCCTAAGGGGTTGTAAGGGGTCTTAAGGGATCTTAGCACACATTAATTTTTCCTAAGACTCTTTAAGACCTTACATGATACCTAATATGTAAGGTAAGGGGTCCTAAATAGTCGTAAGGGGTCATAAGGGGTCCTAGGAAACATTAATGTGTCTATAAGGGGTCCTAGGACATATTAATTTATCATTAAAGGGTCCTAGGACACAACCCTTTATAAACCATTAGGACCTCATCTCTATATCTTAGGGGTTGTAAGGGTTGTTAAAGTGTCCTAGGACCCGTTAAGACCCCTAACCATGCACTAATGTACGGTAATGGGTCCTAAGGGATCTTGAGGGGTCATATGACACATTAATGTGTCCTAGGACCCCTTATGACCCCTTAGGACTCTTTAGGACCCTTTAGGATGTATAGTAAGGGGTCCTAAAAGAATCTAAGGTGTCAAAAATAGGTCTTAAGACATGTGAATGTGTCTTAGGATCCATTATGACCCCTTAAGATCCTTTAGGAACTCTCTCTCTCTCTCTCTCTACATGTTAGAGGTCCTAAGGGTTGTTAAGGGGTCCTATGACACATTAATGTGTTCTAGGATCCCTTATGACCCTTTATGACCCCTCTCTACATCTTAGGTGTCCTAAGGGTTGTTAAGGGGTCCTATAACACTTTAATTTTTCCTAGGACCCCTCTCGCTATAGATTAGGGGTATTAGGGGTTGTTAAGGGGTCCTAAGACACATTAATGTGTCCTATGACCCCTTAAGACCCCTTACCATGCACTAATGTATGGTAAGAGGTCTTAAGGGGTGATTCCAGGGGTCATAGGAATCATTAATGTATCCTAGGAACTCTTATGAAACCTTAGGACCCTTTAGGATGCCTAAGATGTATGGTAAGGGGTCCTAAAGGGTCCTAAGGGGTCATAAGGGGTCCTAGAACACATTAATGTATCCTAGCACCCCTTATGACCCCTCTCTCTACATCTTAGGGGTCTTAAGAGTTTTTAAGGGCTCCTAGTACACATTAATGTGTCTTAGGATCCTTTAAGACCCCTTAGGACCGCTTACCATACACTAATGTATGGTAAGGGGTCTTAATGTTGGAAAGTGACAATGCAAGCAATTGTTATTTTTGTCATTGATGTCAAACCTTTACTGGTGAGACTATTGATATCTGTTTGAGTACTATATCTATTAATGATGAAGAAAATTTAACAAGAAGACCAAGTGAATGGTTGAGTTAAGACAATTCAAAGGGTACTTGATAAGTTGGCACTCTGGCAAAGTAATTTGTTGTTTATCTTTCAAAGACAATTTTTCTAGTTGTTCTGTGCCGAGCAAGTTTGGCTTGTGCCCAGAAAAATTTCTTATGATGATAAAAGTTGCTTGTGCCGAGTAAAGTTGCTTGTGACGAGCAAAAATTTTCTCAATGCCAAGCACCATTGAAATTGCCGAGTGGAAATAGTGATGTTGGCCGACTTACAGTAATTGGATTAATGATGAGATTTGAGATCTCTGGCCGACTTAGTTGATCTTATTGGGATATGTAATGTTAATTAAAG
>MU224633.1:196689-209760 GCA_018584345.1 Thuja plicata | reverse complement strand
ATTAATTTTATTGAGACGTGTTGTACAATGAAAGCAAGATTAAAAATATATCCTTTTATTATCTAAAGAATTAGTAATGAAAAAACATAATTAAATTTAGGGTTTTAATATTTTCACAATGAAAATGCTGAATGCAGCCATGGGCAATAGAAATGAGGAAAATAGCTTGCAGGTTTTGATTTATGTTGCAGGTTTTGGGTACCTGATTTTTTTGGGTACCCAAAAAAATTAGGTACCCGATTAGGCTTGTGCTTTGGTGTCAGGTTTTCTCAGGTGTACTGACACCCAGGCCTACTAAAAAGTCAACAAGCGCTTTCATGCGCTTTTGGATGAGTGAAAAGTGGATTTTTTTTACATCACCACTTTTTGGCGCCCCATGATCTTGCACATACCCTCTAATCTTCCAAGATATTTTTCGAGTGCATTGATGAGTAGACTTGACTGATTTAGGGTTTCTGCATTATTTATTGAATATCTATTGTAACCCTAAGTCTACCCTAACTGATCGGATGGATTGACTCCCGAGCCTGTGTGGTAGGGGAGGGTGTATATAAGTAGTTTTAGAAGCTTTTTTAACTAGAGAGTTTTTAGCTGATGTAAGATTTTCCATGGCATTCTCTCTACCCTCAGGTTTTCATCTGCTTGTAATTTATCATTGGAATTTAGATTATGCAAAGGCTTTTTGTGATATTTTCTCTATCCCTGGGTCTTCTTGTTTGTATTTATTTTATCTGAATGATAATATAGTGGTTAATGTTAGAGAAATCTTGGAGTTCTTGAGCCCTCTTTCTTCATGCATCTTTGTGCACTATTGTGAATAATTTGATTTAGATGATCTTGTGGATATTGTTCAACCCCCCGTCATTTTGTCTCAATTCTGTGCCTATTTGTTGGAGTGAATGTCTGTTTGCAGGTCATAGTCTATGTCTATTATGTTGAATATGTTATTGTTTGTGAAATATTCTCTTTCCTTGAATAGCCTCTTTTCATTTCAGACCTCTCTGTGAAATACTTACGCAAGCCTATTCAGGAAGTTGTGTTCTGCTAGATGCTGGAACTTTCATGCTAGTTTTGGTCATTATGTTATGATTCATGTTACCTTCGGTGTATCACCTAGTAGGATAATTTTCTTTTTAGTTTATTTCCCTTTTTGTTCTCCTTCTATTGCTTTTCCTTCCAAGTTTACTTTTCATGTTAAAAAAGCAAATAAGGTGATTATCCAAGAGGAACCAGCTTAGAATGCAGAGGCTTCACTTCAGTTAGCAAAGGTCCCACAACCTAGAAGTGATTCCCATGTTATACTATATTGTTAGGCTCAAGCACTTAGTAGGGTGCAAAATTTAGTGTATAACAATTCTGGCACGCCCGGTGGGACCACAAAAGAAGTTCATCTTTCAAGACTATGTCATCTTTGATATGTTGATTACATAGTACAGACCTAAAGAGGTTTATTTTTCAAGTATATCTGGCGACTCCATTGGTGGAAAGAACAAGAAGATCTAGTTCCATCAAAGTTTATGAGAAGGATAGAAACAAGGAGTTCAAAGCCTTCAGAATTTTTGCAGTTGCCTCGAACAAAAAGAAAAGGGAGAATGTCTCAAATGAAATCCCATAAAAGGAGAGTATAATCTAAACCCCCTATTTCAGAGGAGAGACCCTTGCTTTTCCATTCAAGAAAGAGAGGAAGGCCTTTAAGAAAAGAGTTTTTAATAGATTTAACTTCACTCCCTAGTTCAAGTGCAACCCATACAGTTTCTATTCAGCAAATCACAGTTCCTACAATGGCAAGGTAGTTTGAATTTGTACCCTTTAATCAAGGGAGTCCATTGAATTTTTCTCAACACCATGATGTGCCTTTAGAAACCCTAAAGAGTTTTCTTGATTTCACAGGTGAGAGATAGACAACAACTTGTGAGCACATAAGAGATGTGTCCACAATTTTTAATATTCATCATATCACTGAAGAAGATGTGGCTACTAAGTTGTTGGAAGCCTCTTTTAAAGGCAAAGCCCTACAATGGTTCAAAAATCTTGCAGTGGGCTCTATTAATTCTTGGGATAGAATATGAGATTCTCTTTGCAAATATTTTGAGGACAAATCAGACCATCTATCCCTGGTTGAACAAATCACAACCATAAAGAGGGCTCCTCAAGAGCAGATGACAAACTTTAACAATAGATTCCTTAGGACGTGGAATATGATTCCTATTTCTGTGATACCTTCAGTAGATCATGATTTTCTATATTTCTTGAAAATTTTGAATAGAAACATATCTGTCATGATCCAATCCATGGGAGGTAATTCATTACCTCAATCTTTTGACATAGCTTTCAAAGCATAAAATTGTTTGATTTAGGCTGGTATGATAGCCCCAAGGCCACCGATGCCTATCTTCCCTGATATTCAACCCAACATGCCCTTGAGCATCCCTCCATACACTCCTATACCCACTGTGATAGCACCTCAAGCTAGTACTAGCTATGAGGAATCTTAAGCAAGTCCTTCCCAAGAGCTACTTGAATTGAGAAGCAGTCAACAAGAAATGAAGAAATTATTACAGACCATGAGTAATGAATTGACTAGTATTAAAAAAAGAATCAAGGAAATAAACCACCATTTTAGAAGCAAAATCAACCCAACCAACAATATCAAAATCAGGGACAATCTTATCAGCAGAATAGACCACCATATCAGGGAAATTATCAAGGCCAAAGACAAAACTACAGTCAAAGGCCATTCAAACCTTATAATCCAATACCTCTCAATTCTGCAAATCCAGTCAGAGATATGCTTCCAAGTCAGAATAATATTGCATCAAAAAATGAATGGTGTTTCCCCTACAAACAATCCCATAATTAGGCTACATGCTTGAACAGATTGGTAAATCAAGCACTCATGACACAAAATGCCTTAAAACACCCAACCAGAAGCATCTTCTAGTGGGTTAGTACCCCAACAAGATATAAAATCTGATGAGACTTCTCTCTTTAATTTGGAAGAGCAAGATTTTAATGGAGTGAATGGTGAATCTCCAATTGTAGCCAACACTAGATAAAAAAAGAAGAGCCCAAGACTTGGAGTGAGCAAAAGCTGGAGGAAGAGCTACTACATCTGCAGAGTCATCACATCCATCTATTCCTACCATAGTAAAGAAGGTTCCCACCATTCTAGTCAAGGAGAGTCAATCTCCCAAGGAGGTTGAACCCATGATAGTGAAAGCACATCAAAGAGTGCACACAACAGTGCCTTTCAATATTGTAGAAAATATGAAGAAGATAAATGTGACTATGTCTATGTGGGACTCCTTGGCTATTCTAGGGAAGCCTAAGATCTTGAAGAAAGCTATGGGTGAAGTGGCAATCCCTAAACAACCCACAAAGGAGATAGATAAGCCGGTATTGGTCAATACTAATTAAGAGAAGAAAGCTCCAAGTAGCAACACTAAAACAAACGCCATTAAAGGTAGGACCTTAAAACCACCTCCCTGTTATGTATCATTAATTATTGGAGATTTTATAGTACATAATTGTATGGTAGATAGTGGAGCTACTAGTTCAGTCATGCCCAAGAAGGTAGCTGACCGATTGGGACTCAAATATGAACCATTCCAAAAGAGGGTAACACAGCTTGATGGTTCATCAATAAACACAATAGGTGTTGCCAAAGATACAAGCTTGATCCTTCATGCAAGTCCTAATTTCTCTATCTTACTTGACATCTACAACATCGACCTCCCTGCTCTATTTGCCATATGTTTGTCAAGGGAGTTCATTGCCAAGATAAGGGGCTATCTTTCTTCTGACTGGTCTCATATGCTTTTCCATACTAGGTATGGAACCAAGGTTACTATCAAGTCTGAATCATTGGAAGAACATCATATAGAGCCTTATGTGTCCAATGTATTCAATGCAAGTTGTCTTGCACTTGATAGTAATGACTTTCCAATCATCAAAGAAAAAAACACTAAGATAGAAAAAATCCCAAATATCTATTTAGATGAATTGGAATCAGAAAGAGCTTCTAGCAACCAAGCCAATGTTATTTGGGATGCTAGTTTGGAAAACTATTTGATACAAGAGGATGGTTTCATCGAGCCAAAGCTTTTCAAAGTAGACACTAACAAATTAGAAGAACAAAGAAATAAAGTTTGGGAACTATTCTTTGATGGTGCTAGAAGAAGACATGGATCTAGTGGTGGTGCAATGTTAGTCTCCCCAAAAGGTGAGAATTATTATACATCTTTTAGATTCAATTTTTCTTGCACAAGCAATACTGCTGAATATGAGAGTTTGGTAAATGGATTGGAGTGGGCTAGAAAGAGAGGGATCAAAGCCCTAAGAGTATATGGTGACAATGAATTGGTTGTTATCCAAGGAAGAGGGATAAGTGCTACCATTAATGATACAATGAAAGCCTACAAGCATAGAGTTTGGGATTCTATATAAGTTTCTATGCTTTCAACACCATTTCTATCCCTAGAAAAATAAATCAAAATGTAGATACATTAGATGCTATTGGATCCCAATTTGATATTCCTAACAAAATTTCAGTAAGGAAGGATAAAAAAAATGTTAAGATTACTGTCAGGCCTTCCATCCCTAATAATAATGTTAGTTGGCAAGTTTTTGATAATGATGAGCAAATTCTACAATTCTTGTTTGAAGATGTCTTTTCAGAGAACAATCAAGATAGACTGATGCAGAACTATGGTGACGAAGTGGTACAACTTAAATCAAATAAGATACCTAAAGGCCTTGTCACCCTCAAATGTATCTTCAACAAAGATGACCAAACAAAAAGGAATAAGACTATCTTGGTAGTTCAACATGAATACTATGATGATTTAGAGTTGGAGCCAGGTAAAAGCCTAAAGTTTGGAAAAGTGAACACTGATTCAGAGAGACAGGCTTATACTCAATTATTTTAGGAGTTCAGTGATATCTTTTCTTGGCAATATGAATACCTCAAAGGATTTAATCCAACACTTTCTCAACATACCATTGAGCTAGAACCAAATGCTAAGTCATTCAGACAAAAGCAAAGGCCTGTCAATCGCAAACTAGAGCAACTTATGCACAAAGAAGTTCTCAAGTTGATAGAGAGTGGTATCATTTACCCCATCAAGAATACTAGTTGGGTATCCAATCTAGTCCCTGTGAGGAAAAACAATGGGGATCTTAGGCTGTGTTGATTTTAGGGACCTTAATAGGGCATCCCTAAAAGATCACCAACCATTTCCATCTATGGAGCAGATTCTACAATGTGTCTCTAGATTAGAATGCTTCTCATTACTAGATGACTACTCAGGATGTAATCAAATCCTAGTTGATAAAGAGGATCAATATAAGATTGCATTTACAACCAAGTGGGGAACAATGGCTTATCAGAAGATGCCTTTTGGTTTTTCAAATGCAAGTGCCACTTTTCAAAAGGCTATGGATATGGCCTTTAAAAGACTCACGTACAAGTTTGTACTAGTCTACTTAGATGATATCATTGTCTATTCTAAACATGCAGCATACCACATAAAATATCTAAGGAAAATATTTGAAAGGTGAAGGGAGTTTGGGATTTCCCTCAATCCCAAGAAATGTGTGTTTGCAGTGCATGAAGGGAAGCTACTGGGATATATTGTGTCCAAGAAAGGTATTATAGTGGACCCTGATAGGATTATAGCTATTCTAGAGATACCCTTACCACATCAAAAGAAGAGTCTTCAATCCTTCATAGGAAGGATTAACTTTGTCAGGTGTTTCTTGCCTAACATTGTAGAACTTTTGAAACCTTTAACAACAATGTTGAAGAAGAATGTAGTCTTCTGTTGGAGCAAAGATAGAAAGGATAGTTTTCAAGCCATCAAAGAGGCTCTGAAAGAAGCTCCTGCCTTTCTGAATCCTGATTTCAGGAAGGAATTCATTCTATATGCTTATGGAGGCTCTGATGTCATATCTGCAATGTTAACTCAACAGAACTCTGAAGGGTTGGAGAGACCTATTTCTTTCTTTAGCAAAGGTTTGGAAGAGTATGAATAGAGGTACTCTTTTGTAGAGAAACATGTACTTTCTGTGGTAAAGATCCTTAAGAAGTTCAGAAATCTATTGAATCATAGTAAGGTACAATTGAGATTCACTCATCCGAATGTCAAGGAGTTTATGCTTTCTAAGGACCTAAATGAGAAAAGAGCTGGTTGGATCACTAGAGTCATGGAATATGATGTTGATATCCAAGTTACCAAGCTAGTCAGAGGAAGAGGTCTTTGTGAACAATTGACCGAGCATGAAATTCCAAAAGGCCAAGAGAAAATGAATGCCTCCTTAGTTGTGCATTCAACATAAGAACATGCCAAGGCAACGGGTTGGTTGCCTAACATGGTTCATTTTTAAAGACAAGAGAGTGCCCTGCAAATTTGGATTCAGAAAAAGAAGGTATTATAGATTGCAATCTATCCCCTTTGTGTTGATTTATGAGATCCTTTTTTGAAAGGATCATAATGGTGTTCTTTTAAGATGCATTGACTCAGAACTAGTAGCAAGTGTCCTACACGAATTTAATGATGGATCTTCTAGAGGTCATTTCTCTCCTAGGAACACTGCTTTTAAGATCATGAGGGGTGGATAATATTGGCCATATATCTTTAAGGATAGTCATGATCATGTAAGAAAATGCAAGAAATGTGCTATGTTTGCAGGAAAGGAAATGCTTGCAAGTCTTCCCCTCCAACCAATCAAGACAGAGAAACCTTTTATGAAGTGGGGCATTGACTTCATAGGCCTAATTAACCCCACATCCAGTGTAGGCCATAAGTGCATAATCACTGCAACTGGTTATTTAACCAGATGGACTGAGGCTATTGCATTAAAAGAAGCAAATGAGAGTGTTGTCTTGGGTTTTTACGATGACATAATTCATAGGTTTGGGACCCCATACTCTATTATATCAGACAATGCACTTGCTTTCATAGGATTAAGAGTCACTGAATGGTCAATTAAACATGGTGTTTAGCTGAACACAAGCTCCAATTATTACCCCCAGGGTAATGGTTTAGCAGAGTCTACAAACAAGAACTTGATTAGGATAATCAAGAAGACTTTGCAACAAAATCAGAGAGATTGACACTCTAAACTGAAGTCTACCTTATGGTTAGACAAGATCATTCTTAAGAACATCATTGGGAACTCTCCGTACATGCTAGTCTATGATAGGAAAGATAAATTGTCCACTTCAACTGAACTACCAGCTTTGGACCTTGCTACCAAATGTGTCCTCTTTGAAGAAGGAGACCCTTTGTAGGTAAGATATGCTCAGCTCATGGAGTTAGAAGAAAGAAGAGACAATTCCATGCAAACTATGGAGTTCCAATAGATGCAAACCAATAAAATCTTTGACAAGAGAGCCAGATCAAGGAACTTTAATGTTGGGGATATAATCCTCAAATAGGATGAATTCAGATCTAGGCCTAGTAGGCATACCAAGTTTGACTCCTTTTGGGGAGGTCCATTTGTGATCACTAAGTGAAAAGAGAATAATGCTTTTCAGATATCAACTCTTAAAGGAGAACCCTTGCCAATTTATGTCAATGAATTTCACCTAAAGCCTTGTTTTGAGGTTTGTCCAGCTTTGTAATTAAGTTTCCTATTTTCTATTTTGCTTTATAGGTTAGTTTTTCATGTTTTCCTCAAAGTGCTTTGCATAGTTGTTGTTTCTTCTTGTACAATCCTTTTTGCCATTTTGGTTTGTTTTCCCTCCTCATGGTTTCAATCCTCCTTCCTTCCCAGAAGTTTTTGTGGGCTCAAATGTAGACTCCTATGCCCAATGGAATGTCATAAGGCCACTGGTTTTATATGTCTAGGAGGCTGACATTTAGAAGAAATCGCAAAAAATGTTACCCAAATTTCCTATCCTATGCAATTTTTGCTACAAGTGGAGTAAATGAGGCTCCCACAAGGGTAGAGCCCAGCTTGTATGTTTTTGCACTAATTCCTGGGCCTTACCTGGCTCTCTGCATGTTCTAGGTCTAGTTTTGAACCCTTCATATGCGAAAAAACCCTTGAGAGCCTCTTAAAACCCTAACTCCTTGGTAGTTGTTATAATCCTTCATTACCTTTTTTTTCCACTTGAGTCACAATTCTTCACATGTTTTAAGTTGCCCAGAGCAGTCACCTTTTATGGTTAGTCGCACTGTATTTCTTAAACAGTCATTTCAGTCTGCGACTGTGCGAGTAAAGGAGATTTTATGTTATCGCTCACTTGCTGAGATAAACCACTTAGCATATTTTGCTATGTGAGTGTGAAAAATAGTTTGTATTGCAGGTTATGTGTGGTCATCGCTCACTCGTGCAGGTTGAAGATCAAGACAGAAAGGTGCTACGAGTACGCGATTAAAAAAAGTAAAGATGAAGATCGACGATTTTTTGTTCACTCACCCAGAATCAAGGTATATTATTTCAGGGGTGGAGAGTGTGCAACAAGATGACACGTGTTCATGGTGGGGCCGGGCTGGTTAGGAAAAGGTAAAGTAAAGATCGATCAAGTCTTGTTTGATCGGATGGACGGCTTAAAGGCTCAAAGCTGAGATGATCGAGATCTAATGTTTAAGCCACCAAGCTGTGATGACATGTGGCACAGATGACATCATGGGCCCCAAGTTAAAAATTAAAGTAAAGACACAACAAGTAATAAAGATCCAATGGTTTGCATGATCCCTTGATTGCCAAGATACAAATAGTTAATTTTCAAGACAACGCACTGTTGCGACGCATGGCAGGTTGTCAGAACTCTGGGCCCATCTACACTAAGGTTAATTTGTGATCACTTTTAGTTTCATCATGTAGTGGGTGTAAAGACTTAATGCCAAAGTGCTCAAAATCTACTCATTAAGGCATCACGCCTTGAAGACACATGTTCAAGTAAGCCTGGGGTCAGCGCCAAAGGTAAAATAAAGATAAAGCAATTTTGTGAAGATTAGAAGGTGGGCGTAATGCCTTGATTGTAAAGATGAAGAAGGATAACCATTAAGGCATCATGCCTGCGTGCCGCATGGCAGATCTGATCCTGTGCTCGCAGGTAGCTTAAGACAGATTGACGATCGTATTTTAAAGATAGTAAAGTTTCAAATCTAAGCCATTGATCAGGCATTCTGCGCCACCTATGACCATTTGTATTTGAATTCAAATAAATATTGAAATGTTGTTTCTCAGGTTTTTCATGGCGGTGGCGACGTTTTCAACTTGTAGACTGGGTAGATGGATTGATCTAATCTTCTCTGCTCAAATTAATGATGATGGGAGATGCATTCATGGCCATATCTGATCTTCTAAGATATTTCCTGAGCGCATTGATGAGCAGACTTGACTTATTTAGGGTTTCTACATTATTTATTGAATATCTCTTGTAACCCTAATTATGCCCTAATTGATCGGATGGATTGACTCCCAAGCCCGTGTGGTAGGGGAGGGTGTATATAAGTAGCTTTAGAAACTTTTTTAGCTAGAGGTTTTTTAGCTAATGCAAGATTTTCTGTGGCATTCTCTCTGCCCTCAAGTTCTCATCTGCTTGTAATTTTTCATTGGAATTCAAATTATGCAAAGGCTTTTTGTGATATTTTCTCTATCCTTGGGCCTTCTTGTCTGTATTTCTCTTATCTGAATGATAATATAGTGTTTAATGTTAGATAAGTCTTGGAGTTCTTGAGACCTCTTTCTTCCTGCATCTTTGTGCACTATTGTGAAAGATTTGATTTAGATGATCTTGTGGATATTATTCAATCCCCTGCCATTTTGTCTCATTTTTGTGCTTATTTTCTAGAGTGAATGTCTGTTTGCAGGTCATAGTCCATGTCTATTCTGTTGAATATTCTATTGTTTGTGAAATCTTCTCTTTCCCTGAATAGCCTCTTTTCATTTCAGACCTCTCTCTGAAATACTTATGCAAGCCTATTCAGGAAGTTGTGTTCTGCTAGATCGAGGAACTTTCATGCTATTTTTGGTCATTGTGTTGTGATTCATGTTACCTTCAGTGTATCACCTAGTAGGACAATTTGCTTTTTAGATACTTCCCTTTCTTTTCTCCTTCTATCTCTTTTCCTTCCAAGTTTACTTTTCATGTTAAAAAAAAAAATAAGGTGATTATCCAAGAGGAACTTTTCATGATAAAAAAGAAAATAAGGTGATTATCTAAGAGGAACCGACCTAGAATCCAGAGGCTTCACTTTAGTTATCAGAGGTCCCACAACCTAGAAGTGATTCCTAGGTTATACTATATTGTTAGGCTCAAGCACTTAGCATGGTGCAAAATTTAGTGTATAATAGGTATACCACTCAATTATGTTTTATCTACAGAAAATAGGATTATTCTTAGAAGCTGGTGGGAAAAAATACATCAAAAGGGTCAACTAATTGAGGTGGAAAATGTGAAGGATCTGACAGGAGAAAGCCTTGATAATATGATTAACTCAATTGGAGGTTTTGATCTCATAATAGGTGGAAACTCCTGTAATAATCTGCTAGGCAACATTAAGTGCACTAATAAGTGCACTAAGTGCACTAAGTGCACTAAGTGCACTAAGCATGCACTAGATGGAAAACAATCTTCTATTTTCTATGAATTCCCAAGGATTCTGAATTATGCAAGGGATGTGAAATGAATTCAAACCTAACTTGACACAGTAATATATTATCAAAGGCGTAACAAACTCTTACATTTTTTTAACTCTCTCTCTCTCTCTCTCTCCCTATGTAAAATAATGAAAGTAAAATATTTTGAAACAAGCTACCATTTTAGAAACTAGACTCCATTCTACACACTTTAAAAAAAAAGAAGTTTTGATTTTCGATTAGTTTTCAATGATTTTTAATGGTAGCACACACAAATTTCACGTTTTTAGGACGTGTTCACTTCAAAAATTCCTAAACAATTATACACTAATAAAAAAATTAGTAGAAAAATCTAGGATAAACTACATGGTGCTAGCTAACTTCTGACAGGGGCGATTTAAAAAAATTCAAAACAAGTTAACATTTTACGGGGAGCACACCAGATGCTATGTTGTGTTTTCTCACAAAAAAATAGGACCACTTTTTGTGCTCCCCCTTTTTGAGGGCCCTAATCTCCACCATTTTCAAAATAAATTAGTATTTTATAAATTGGATGTGGAGTACTACAACTCTTGTTCTTGTCACATCTTGAAAATTTGAGTCTAACTATCTTGAATTTCTCGTCTAAGTTCAGAGTTTGTTGATTTCAGAAAAAAGTGGCATCTTATACCCCCTTTTTGGTCCCCATCTTTGTGCAAGTTTACCCAGAGGTTGTCTAATAGATTAGACTTGGGCCCACAAATATGAAACCTCTAGACCACCCTCAAATAAACTTTCATGGCTTTGCAAGTCAACAATTACTAAGACCTAAAAAAAACATTAAAAATGTTAGATATCAAATACCAAGATTAAATATAATCTATGGTAGGTACGAGTAGAAAGATCATCTCAATGGGGTATGATGGCAATATCAAGTAGCCCCTAAAGCGGCAAATAAATATCACTTGCGAAGTACTTTGAGGCATGTAGGTTGAGCTAATGGGCTACCAAAGTATTTGACAATTACCAAGTAATGATTACTCCCAAAGTACCAATAAATAATGTGAGAAATATACCATTTTTGAAATTTAAAACCGTAGGGCCCACTAGAAAAGAAAAGACATTCTCATATAGTGAGACACTCATGTACAAAAGGGAGTTAAGATGTCTTGATCAACAAGTTCCTAGTAATTCTCAATATTATATATAGTGAGACACTCATGTACAAAAGGGAGTTAAGATGTCTTGATCAACAACTTCCTAGTAATTCAGTAATTGTCAATATTATCGATAGCCTTGTTGGCAATTGACAATTACCAAGTAATGATTACTCTGAAAGTACCAATAAATAATGTGAGAAATATAACATTTTTGAAATTTAAAACTATAGGGCCCACTATAAAAGGCATTCCCATATAGTGAGAAACTCATGTACAAAGGGAGTTAAAATGTCTTTATCAACAATTTCCTAGTAATTCTCAATACTATTTGGTAACTCTCTAAAACAATGTTTGATTTCAAAAGATGGTAACTCTCTAAAACAATGTTTGATTTCAAAAGATGTAAAAAATTGTAACTGCACCGGAATTTTATCCAAAAGATGCTTCAGGTTTGAATTACAAATTGACTTATTTGATAACATAACACATTGACAACCAAAATTTAATCACCCTCAAATATAATTTTTTGTTGATATTTGAAGTTGGATCAAGCCCAAACTCAAGGCTTCCAATTTCGATTTATTATTCGAACCATCATTCACCTTTTCACAAGCAACTTTTTTGGAAATTCTCCTTTTAAATTATGAAGAATTTCTCAAGGTTGCCACTATTATCTTGTCAGTATCAAAAAATCAATGTTATATTCAAAAACATAAAATGATATGAATAAAGACATCCTTCCAAAAGAAGAGAGAGTTTTTTCTTTGAAATATTAATAATGAATTGTCAAAAATAATATAATAAATTTCTAAATTCAAATTTAAAAATATTTATAACATTTTTTTAAAAATTATTTTAAAAGTGAAATTTAAATATTCATTCATTAATTTTTAAAAAATAATAAATAAGAGTGAAAACTTGAAAAGTATGATTGAGATCCTCTCAATTCATTTATGCTTCTAGGCATGTCTATCGACTCTCAAAATATGATCCTATATCTCTTTACTTTTTTTTGAATAGTATACTTTTATCTAAATATTAATAAAAAAATCTATTCGAAATAAAAATGCTACAAATAAGGTGTATATACCCTACCTCCCAATGGGAATTGAACTTGTGACCTCTCTTTCAAGAGTACAAGTTCTCCACCATTAGATCAACTATGCACATGAACATCTTAAAAAATAAAAGATTTTGTAGTCTTTTTCATTGAAAATAAGAAGAAGAATAAACAAAAATAAAGGATTCTCTAGTCTTTTTCATTGAAAGTAAGAAGAAGAATAAACAAAGGTACAATTTATTCCTCTATTCGTAATCATCCTCCGCGAATAATCAAATC
>MU224633.1:168638-186922 GCA_018584345.1 Thuja plicata | reverse complement strand
CCCCCTCTCTACTTCTATCTCTATATCCCTTCTTATAACTCCCCCTCTCCACTTATATCTCTATATCCCTTCTTATATCTCCCCCTCTCTACTTCTCTCTATATCCCTTCTTGTCTCTATTTGCATCTTTTTTTTTGAAAGAGAGAGCTTTTCATATGAGCACAACTCTTTGTTGATTAATGTAAGTAATTCTTATTAAATCGATACAAATCACAACTTATACCAAATACCTAATGGTTTCCATTTAATATTGGGCATCTTATCCACTGCCCAATAAAATGTAGTTTTGAATTTTGATGTTTTTTTTGGTAAACTTGTATTAGACAAAATCATTGGCCAGACAATAAATATTAGGTCTTAAGTTCTATAGAGATAAAGAGGATGAGCAAATAAATTATGCAAATATATAGAAATAAATACAACTATTGAAAAGGTCAAAATATACTAAAATGAAAATAAATGAAAATGTATAATTTTTGTTAAAAAAACCAACACACTATATATTAATATATTTTATTTTTTAATTAAGTAAGAAAACAATTTGACAACTTTCAATTGTCAAAGTTTAAAAGTTATATTATAATTAATAAAATATCTTAGTGGTGTATCCACTTTTACCCACAAAAAAAAAAAAGACAAAAAAAAACATTGAAATTATGTATTTGAGCATGCCCAAGACAAACATGAATATTGTATTTTATTTTCTTTATATCAATAAAATTTATTTAGTAGCTCTACCAAATTATTTATTTTAAAAAAACTGAAATTATATGCCGTCACACGATAGAAATAAATTATACCATATTATTTATTTAAAAAACACTGATATTATATGCCCTCACACGATAGAAATAAATTTCTGCCAAATCATTTATTTAAAAACTATTGAAACTCAATTTAGATTTATTATACTATTTGTAATATTGTATAAATCAAGTTAGATTCATTATTTTGAGCTTCAGTATACTGAATCCGTAACCCATTTTTTGATGTAAGAATTATAATGTTAAGTGGATTATAGGCATTTAGATTGATGATTGGATGTGGATTAGGGTTTGAAATACTGAATCCGCATGAGTGTACTGTTAGTGGTGTAGGTCATGTCATTCTAGAGTGCTATTATATCTTTATCTATCTGCTATTGTACCGAGGTATTCATAACATCCCCACTTGGATATAGATAGCAGAAGAGACTAAATCTTCTTAGAAAGTCCTTGCATATTGGGATCTCAATTTTTCAGATATGATTAAATTGGATAATTGTGATTACACTGGAATCCTTAAGCTTGAATTCTCAGTAAGCATGAATTGGGTATTTATGATCATAACAACATGATATTTATTGGCTAGAATTCACATATGATAAAATTGGAAAATTATGATAACAATGGTATCCGTAAGCTTAAATATGAATAGTAAGTTAAAGTTATTCATTGGCTTGTTTTCACAATAAGCTCAAATTGCATGACACAAATAAATTTTAAATTTTGAATGCTAATAATATGAATAGAGAAGTACAGGAATAATGGTTGTGGTTAGAATTTACTTGGCTTAACGAACAAATGTTTCAATAGTTCAGATCAAAAAATTCAAATATGACGATCCCATACTCGAGCTAATGAACAGATACACAATGTACATACCTTTTAGAGTGTAGGAGAGAATGAATGGAGACAATGTATGTACCTATTCAAGTACAATTACATTTTACTTATTTTCAAGAAACAGATCTTAACAATGAAGGAGAATTTATGGTCATTGTTTCAATGTTTTTTTTCTTAAAATTCTTGTAACAAAGAATGAAACTAATGAACGGATACACAATGTAAATACCTCTTGAAGTGCACGAGGTATTTGAAGTCTTATATGATTGTAGAGATGAGACCAACAAATGCAGAGGAGTGCGTGTCTCTGGCAAGTGATGGCCTTGGCTATACATAAACAGATTTTACTCCCACGGTGGGTATTTCTATATCTCACTTCTACCGTGTTACCTTGCATGTTTGATAAGAATGACAAGATGCCACGTTAATTAACGCTCTGGCAAACTTTTAACATACTCTCACGAAAGGTAATTAATAACACATCTGCAAAATCACTGTTCTTCGGAATGACTGTCTTTTCATTCTCTTTTTACCACCAGGAGTTTAAATAAACACTTTTCTATTGTGTTCATTTTTTTCTAATTAGCCGATTAGGCTATTCCCTTGGGGCAATCCTTCGCATGTAAATTGTCACTTCGGATGCCCTCACCTGTTCAGATGCCACATTTTTTTCGCCGCCGTTTGCCTTTCTTTTTTCCTGGCAAAACTGCCACATAGGTGCTTGACTTTCGTTTGTTGTTCACGAGCTTGTGGCCAGCGTGGTCTTTCTCGAACAGCTGTTGGGTGAATGCAGTTTGAAGATGACAACAGTCACACAGTGTGCCATGGAAGCAAGACATGTTACCAAACAGCTCCGTGTCCTTATTCCTCCTAAACTGCTCTGTGTAAATTAACTGCTGCAAGTAACAGTATAAATTCGTTTGCTGGACTGTTATGATTTCAGGCAGGTGATTCTTTGAACGCATGCTTGAATTTAATAGACTAGCCAAAATTTAAAATTGAAATGGTAGTGAATCCTATGTTATGAATGTAATAACTTTTTAAAATAATTATATTATATTGTGTTTACATTTATCTCTGTAATTTATTATAAGTGTTTTTTTTTTTTTCCACATCAAATTTGTTATTCATTTATCTTTCATTTTTAATCTTATAATAGATTATGCAGCGTGATGCAAGTGTTGATGAAAAGAAAACAAACTTAGTCATCCCATATTATACTGGACTTTGAAAACCCTATGCTTATATAATCCCATGTTTTTCTTTTAATGCTAAATTGTTATACATATATATTTTTGGAAATGAAAAGTGTAGCCAGTCATCCAAAAATGTTTCAATCTTTCAAACTTCTCTTGATTGCAGGGTATTCACAAAATAAATATGGTGAGGAGGCTTTGAAGATTTTTTATCAAATGCAAGCAGTAGGGGTTATGCCTAATTGTGTTACCGTGGTGAGTGCACTCACAACTTGCGGAGAATTGGGAGCTCTACATCGGGGTTAGTGGATCCACGAGTACTTAGTGAGGAGGCAATTCAAATCTAACATGTTTTTTGGGACTGCACTTGTGGACATGTATGCAAAATGTGGCAGTGTTGAGTTTGCACAACAAGTGTTTGATAGAATGCCTAAGAGAAACGTGGTCTCTTGGAGTGCAATGATTAGTGTGTACGTTTTAAATGGATATGGAAATGAGGCCTTGGGGATTTTTAATCAAATGCAACTCACAGGTTTTAAAACCAACTCTATAACCATGGTAGCTTGATGCAACTCACAGGTTTTAAACCCAACTGTATAACCATGGTAAACTTGCTATTGACATGTGCTCATTTAGGAGCTCTTCAACAGGGCAAGCAAATTCATGATTATGTAATAAGAATTGGAATGGATTCATTTATTTCTGTGGGAAATGGTCTCATTGACATGTACGTCAAATGTGGCAGTGCGGAGATGCATGCGAAGTATTCGACAAAATGAGCAGAAGAAATGTTGTCTCATGGAGTGCAATGATTACAGGGTATGGATTACATAGATATGGCGAAGATGCCCTACTACTTTTTTCCCAAATGAGACAGACAGATAAAAAAACAAATGAGATTACTTTCTTAGGTGTTTTGAATGCATGTAGCCATGTAGGTCAGCTAGATGAGGGAAGATAGTACTTTGAATGCATGATTAAAGATTTCCACATCACACCAACTTTGAAGCACTATCCATGCATGGTAGACCTCCTTGCCCGAGCTGGCCATTTCAATGAACCACAAGATTTAATTAAACAAATGCCATTTGAACCTGATATATGTGTGTGGGGATCTTTACTTGGTGTCTGCAGAATACACCATAACATTGAGCTAGGAGTGCAAGTTGCAGAATGTATTTTTTGCATTAGAACCTCAAAATGCAGGATATTATGTGTTGGTATCAAATATGTATGCCACAGCTAGCAAGTGGGATAATTCAACTGACTTCTTCCCCTGTTCCACTGGAGCTCTGTGTTTTGAGGTTGTCAAAATGGCCTTACAACTGCCAATTGCATTAGCTTGAAATTTTTTAAAGACTTCAAAACTATCTATCCCCTTCAATCATTTCTTTCAATCACAACAACTCTCTTTGTGGCTTTCTGTAAAAAAAATCACATGCTTTATCTAGTCGATTAGGCTATTCCCTTGGGACAATCCTTCGCCTGTAAATCGTCACTTCGGATGCCCTCACCTATTTAGATGCCACATTTTTTTTGCTATTGTTTGCCTTGCTTTTTTCCCGGCAAAACTGCCACATAGGTGCTTGACTTCCGTTTGTTGTTCACGAGTTTGTGGTCAGCGTGGTCTTTCTCGAACAGCTATTGGGTGAATGTGGTTTGAAGATGAAAACAGTCACACAGTGTGTCATGGAAGCAAGACACATTACCAAATAGCTCTGTGTCCTCATTCCTCCTAAACTTCTCTGTGTAAATTAACCGCTGCAAGTAACAGTATAAATTCATTTGCTGGACTGTTATGATTTCAGGCAGGTAATTCTTTGAACGCATGCTTGAATTTAATAGACTAGCCGAAATTTAAAATTGAAATGGTAGTGAATCCTATGTTATGACTGTAATAACATTTGAAAATAATTATATTATATTGTGTTTACATTTATCTCTGTAATTTATTATTTAAGTGTTTTTTTTGTTCCACATCAAATTTGTTATTTATTTATCTTTTATTTTCAATCCTATACTAGATTATGCAACGTGATGCAAATGTTGATGAAAAGAAAACAAACTTAGTCATCCCATATTATACTGGACTTTGAAAACCCCATGCTTATATAATCCCCTATTTTTCTTTTAATGCTAAATTTTTATACATATATAACTTTGTTTTTGGAAATGAAAAGTGTGGCCAGTCATCCAGAAATGTTTCAATCTTTCAAACTTCTCTTGATTGCAGGGTAATCACAGAATAAATATGGTGAGGAGGCTTTGAAGATTTTTTATCAAATACAAGCAGTAGGGGTTATGCCTAATTGTGTTACCGTGGTGACTGCACTCATAGCTAGCGGAGAATTAGGAGCTCTACATCGGGGTTAGTGGATCCATGAGTACTTAGTGAGGAGGGAATTCGAGTCTAATGTGTTTTTTGGGACTGCCCTTGTGGACATGTATGAAAAATGTGGCAGTGTTGAGTTTGCACAACAAGTGTTTGATAGAATGCCTAAGAGAAACGTGGTCTCTTGGAGTGCGATGATTAGTGTGTACGTTTTAAATGGACATGGAAATGAGGCCTTAACCAACTCACAGGTTTTAAAACCAACTGTATAACCATGGTAGCTTGATGCAACTCCCAGGTTTTAAACCCAATTGTATAACCATGGTAAGCTTGCTATCGGCATGTGCTCATTTAGAAGCTCTTCAACAGGGAAAGCGAATTCTTGATTATGTAATAAGAACTAGACTGGATTCATTTATTTCTGTGGGAAATGGTCTCATTGAAATGTATGTCAAATGTGGCAGTGCGTAGATTCTTGAGACCTCTTTCTTCCTGCATCTTTGTGCACTATTGCAAAAGATTTGATTTAGGTGATCATGTGGATATTGTTCAATCCCCTGTCATTTTTTCTTATTTTTGTGCTTATTTGCTGGAGTGACTATCTGTTTGCAGGTCATAGTCCATTTCTATTCTATTGAATATTCTATTGTTTGTGAAATCTTCTCTTTCCTTGAATAGCCTCATTTCATTTCAGACCTCTCTGTGAACTACTTATGCAAGCCTATCAGGAAGTTGTGTTCTGCTAGATCAAGCAACTTTCATGCTATTTTTGGTCACTATGTTGTGATTTATGTTACCTTCGGTGTATCACCTAGTAGGACAATTTGCTTTTTAGTTATTTCCCTTTATTTTCTCCTTCTATCTCTTTTCCTTCCAAGTTTACTTTTCATGTTAAAAAAGCAAATAAGGTGATTATCCAAGAGGAAATTTTCATGATAAAAAAGCAAATAAGGTGATTATCCAAGAGGAACTGACCTAGAATCCAGAGGCTTCACTTCAGTTATTAGAGGTCCCACAACCTAGAAGTTTTTCCCAGGTTATACTAGATTGTTAGGCTCAAGTGCTTAGCAGAGTGCAAAATTTAGTGTATAATAGGTATACCACTCAATTATGTTTTATCTACAGAAAATAGGCTTATTCTTAGAAGCTGGTGGGAAAAAACACATCAAAAGGGTCAACTAATTGAGGTGGGAAATGTGAAGGATTTGACAGGAGAAAGCCTTGATGAAATGATTAACTGAATTGGAGGTTTTGATCTCATAATAGGTGGAAACTCCTGTAATAATCTACTAGGCAACATTAAGTGCACTAAGTGCACTAGGCATGGACTAGATGGAAAACAATCTTCTATTTTCTATGAATTCCCAAGGATTCTGAATTGTGCAAGGGATGTGAAATGAATTCAAGCCTAACTTGACACAATAATATATTATCAAAGGCGTAACAAATTCTTAACAAACTCTTACAATTTTTTAATACTCTCTCTCTCTCTCTCTCTCTCTCTCTATGTAAAACAATGAAAGTAAAATATTTTGAAACAAGCTACCATTTTAGAAACTAGACTCCATTCTACACACTTTAAAAAAAAAAGAAGTTTTGATTTTCAATTTGTTTTCAATAATTTTTAGTGGGAGCACACACAAATTTCACGTTTTCAAGACGTGTTCACTTCATAAATTCCTAAACAATTATACACTCATCAAAAAATTAGTAGAAAAATCTAGGATAAACTACATGGTGTTAGCTAACTTCTGACAGGGGCGATTTAAAAAAATTCAAAACAAGTTAACATTTTACGGGGAGCACACCAGATGCTATGTTATGTTTTCTCACAAAAAAATAGGACCACTTTTTGTGCTCCCCCATTTTGAGGGCCCTAATCTCCACCATTTTCAAAATAAATTTAGTAGTTTATAAATTGGATCTGGAGTACAACTCTTGTTCTTGTCACATCTTGAAAATTTGAGTCTAACTATCTTCAATTTCTTGTCTAAGTTCAGAGTTTGTTGATTTCAGAAAAAAGTGGCATCTTATACCCCCTTTTTGGTCCCCATCTTTGTGCAAGTTTACTCAGAGGTTGTCTAATAGATTAGACTTGGGCCCACAAATATGAAACCTCTAGATCACCCTCAAATAAACTTTTATGGCTTTGCAAGTCAACAATTACTAAGACCTAAAAAAAACATTAAAAATGTTAGATATCAAATACCAAGATTAAATATAATCTGTGGTAGGTACGAGTAGAAAGATCATCTCAATGGGGCATGATGACAATATCAAGTAGCCCCTAAAGAGGCATATAAATATCACTTGCGAAGTACTTTGAGGCATGTAGGTTGAGCTAATGGGCTACCAAAGTATTTGACAATTACCAAGTAATGATTACTCCCAAAGTACCAATAAATAATGTGAGAAATATACCATTTTTGAAATTTAAAACCGTAGGGCCCACTAGAAAAGAAAAGACATTCTCATATAGTGAGACACTCATGTACAAAAGGGAGTTAAGATGTCTTGATCAACAAGTTCCTAGTAATTCTCAATATTATATATAGTGAGACACTCATGTACAAAAGGGAGTTAAGATGTCTTGATCAACAACTTCCTAGTAATTCAGTAATTGTCAATATTATCGATAGCCTTGTTGGCAATTGACAATTACCAAGTAATGATTACTCTGAAAGTACCAATAAATAATGTGAGAAATATAACATTTTTGAAATTTAAAACTATAGGGCCCACTATAAAAGGCATTCCCATATAGTGAGAAACTCATGTACAAAGGGAGTTAAAATGTCTTTATCAACAATTTCCTAGTAATTCTCAATACTATTTGGTAACTCTCTAAAACAATGTTTGATTTCAAAAGATGGTAACTCTCTAAAACAATGTTTGATTTCAAAAGATGTAAAAAATTGTAACTGCACCGGAATTTTATCCAAAAGATGCTTCAGGTTTGAATTACAAATTGACTTATTTGATAACATAACACATTGACAACCAAAATTTAATCACCCTCAAATATAATTTTTTGTTGATATTTGAAGTTGGATCAAGCCCAAACTCAAGGCTTCCAATTTCGATTTATTATTCGAACCATCATTCACCTTTTCACAAGCAACTTTTTTGGAAATTCTCCTTTTAAATTATGAAGAATTTCTCAAGGTTGCCACTATTATCTTGTCAGTATCAAAAAATCAATGTTATATTCAAAAACATAAAATGATATGAATAAAGACATCCTTCCAAAAGAAGAGAGAGTTTTTTCTTTGAAATATTAATAATGAATTGTCAAAAATAATATAATAAATTTCTAAATTCAAATTTAAAAATATTTATAACATTTTTTTAAAAATTATTTTAAAAGTGAAATTTAAATATTCATTCATTAATTTTTAAAAAATAATAAATAAGAGTGAAAACTTGAAAAGTATGATTGAGATCCTCTCAATTCATTTATGCTTCTAGGCATGTCTATCGACTCTCAAAATATGATCCTATATCTCTTTACTTTTTTTTGAATAGTATACTTTTATCTAAATATTAATAAAAAAATCTATTCGAAATAAAAATGCTACAAATAAGGTGTATATACCCTACCTCCCAATGGGAATTGAACTTGTGACCTCTCTTTCAAGAGTACAAGTTCTCCACCATTAGATCAACTATGCACATGAACATCTTAAAAAATAAAAGATTTTGTAGTCTTTTTCATTGAAAATAAGAAGAAGAATAAACAAAAATAAAGGATTCTCTAGTCTTTTTCATTGAAAGTAAGAAGAAGAATAAACAAAGGTACAATTTATTCCTCTATTCGTAATCATCCTCCGCGAATAATCAAATCATGGGAGGATACATTTGTTTTCGAATAATTTTCGCGCATAAAAGCCCTTTTACGGAACAGGGAATTAATTCTCTTTTTTACGTAAATGCTTCTAACTCTCGATTCCTTGTTTCCCACTCACAAATGCTATTTCTTTTCTAAAGCAAACTATTCAGAGAATAAGTTTCTTTTCGTAGCATTTACATGCCATATTCTGGAAGTTTCTTTGCAATGAATAAAATATTTTTTCTAAAGCATGTTTCCATTAATATATTGCGCTCATCTCGTTGGTTCTTTATGTTTAGTTATTGACATTTAATTCATTGACTTTCTTTGTGGATTTTGCATTTCATTTGAACTCCTGATCTTCAATTTGGACTATAAATACAACAGTTAGTAGTCACGAGTCACCATTTATGACCTCACTTTGTGTGATTAAAATTTTCTATACTATATATCAAAAAAATGTTATATCAAACAGAATGTATTAAATTTTATAACAGCAAAGAAGGGACACTAAGTTTTTTAAAATTAATTCTCTTTATATAAGATGCGGTTTAGTTTGTTGTTTTGCTGGATAGTCACCGGGATAAATGTTAGAATTAGAAGGACAACGGACTTTTGTCTGTTGCCGCCTTGCCCTTTCAGCTGCTCTGTTTGAGCTTATTAATAAGTCTCTCTTTTCTATTGTAAATATTCGATTTGGAGATTAATATAATTTCTTTGCTCTTAGTGTGGATGTAACCACTATTGTGGTGAACCATGATAAATTGTGTGTTCTGTGTTTAATTGTATTTTGTCCCTTAATTCTGTATTTCTGGTTTTATTTCGAATTTGTTAATTCTACAATTGGTATCAGAGCGAGGTTAATCGTTAGTTGAGATTTCAGTAACTAAAATTTTAGAATCATGGAAGATTTAAGAGTTCAGAGATTCTCTGGGAAGAACTATGGAATATGGAAGATACAAATAAAGTCTTTGTTAATCAAGCAAGATCTTTCTCTTGCACTTGAAGGAAAAACAAAGAAACCAAGCACCATGAAAGACGAAGATTAAGAGCAGCTTGATGCAAAAGCTAAAGCCACAATCTTTCTAGCTTTAGGCGATAATGTCTTGCATAATGTCTCAGAAAAAACAACAACAAAGGAGGTATGGGATAAACTAACTTCGACATATGCATAGGTATCCACTGTGAACAAAGTCTTCATCATGAAGAAGTTGTACAAGCTTAAGATGAGAGAAGGTGAAGCCATGACAAATCATCTTAAAGAGTTTAATACTTTGATCAGTCAAGCAATTTCGGTTGGCATGCCCCAAGATGATGAAAATAAGGCTGTTATATTATTGTGTTCTCTTCCCAACAGCTGGGATGGACTTGTAACAGCTGTAAGCACTTCAGGATCAAACAAGAAGCTGGTCTTCGATGAAGTTTCAGCTACTCTTCTCTCTGAAGACTTGAGAAGGAGGAATAATGAGTCTTCATCCGATGATGCTCTCACTATGGTGAGCAATGAGAATAGAGGAAGAAGCCAATACAGAGGCAGAAATAATTACAACCAGCGGTCTCAATCTGCTAGGAGATCGCAGTCTAGAGGAAAAGAAGGCGGCTGTTGGTTTTGTGGGAAGGCCGGTCATGTTAAGAAAGATTGTCGAAAATACAAGAAGGCGCAAGAAAAGGTTTTGGATAGCGAAGCAAATATTGTTCATGACAAGGATGATGGTATTTTAGTACTTTCTGCAAGTGACACAAAAGAAAACTCTTGGGTTATGGATTCCGGTGCTTCTTTTCATGCCACTTCTTGCACGGATTCGCTTACAAATTATCAAGAAGGTAAATTCAGAAAAGTCTATTTGGGTGATAATAATTCTTGTGAAATTATAGGCAAAGGTGATGTTATTTTGCCATTAGAAGGAGGAGGCCAATGGCTTCTCAAAGATGTTCATCATATTCCAAAGTTAAAAAGAAATCTGATTTCTGTCAGTCAATTATATACACAAGGCTGCCATACATTTTTCTTTGTGGATTCATGGAAGGTAACCAAAGGTTCCATGGTGATTGCCAAAGGCAATAGAGTTGGTAGTTTGTATCTTTTAGAGTGTCCTAGTGAGGTGGGAGATGCTATGACAGTCATAGGCAGCGATGTAGCTCTTTGGCATCAAAGATTAGGCCATATGAGCAAGAAAGGCCTTGAAGTGATGCTCAACTGTGATCAATTACCGGGTTTAAAATCTGCAGTTTTGGAATTCTACAAACATTGTCTTTGTGGAAAAAAAAAGCGGGTAAGCTTCTTGAAGAATGGACATCACAAGAAGACAACACCGCTGGAGCTAGTGCACTCGGATGTCTTCGGACCTATGGAGGTAACTTCTTATGGAGGTGCAAAATATTTTGTTACCTTTCTTGATGACTATACTAGGAAAGTGTGGATTTACATGATGTCTCGTAAATCTGAAGTGTTTTCAAAATTTAAAATTTTTAAAGCACTTGTTGAAAATCAAAGTGGTCATAAAATAAAATGTTTAAAGACGGATAATGGGGGTGAATTCTATTCTTTAAAGTTTGATAATTTTTGTGCAGATTATGGTATTCGTAGAATCAAGGTTGTCCCATATACTCCACAAGAAAATGGGGCAACGGAAAGGCTGAATCGAACAATTCTTGAGAAAGCTAGATGTATGCTTTCTAATGCTGGTTTGGGAAAAGAGTTCTGGGCATAAGCATGTAATACCGCTATTTATTTGATCAATCACAGTCCCTCATCTCGATTGGATTTCGGCATTCCGGAAGAAGAATGGTTGGGAAAGAGAATTTCTTATTCTCACATTTGGGTGTTTGGCTGTCAAGCATTTGTTCATGTCCCTAAGGAGAAGAGGAGTAAACTTGATTCAAAATTGCAGCGATGTATATTTGTAGGCTATGGAGAAGATCAGTTCAGTTTTCGAATGTGGGATCCAGTTGAGAAGAAAATAGTAAGGAGTCGAGATGTGGTTTTTAATGAAATTGTGTTTCCAGCTCTGTCAGAAGAAACACATGGAAATGAACATATCCCTTTGTTTGACATTGCTAACAATGGTATTAAATTGCCTCACATCTCCTCCCAAAGCTATAATATAACACACCCTCAGCACTTGACACCCACCTCTATTTTAGCCCCAATTCCATTTTCTCAATCCTCTGATTCTGATTATGGCTTTGTTTCCTCTCCTTATAATACACAGTCTGCATATATTGGCAATCCATGTGAAATTAATGCCACTAATTTATACCCCTATGACTTCCCTCATCAAAATCTACACATGTCACCCACATATAATGGAGAAACTCCACAGCCCAGCGCAGGTTCTCAGAGTGGCTGTCTGCCACACCCGTGCAAGTTAAAGACTGCCACAGGTCTCATAACACCCGTGGGCAGTGCAGGTCGTCTCCTTGCTGAGGAGACCAGCTCTCATGCTAATCCTTTTGGCTGCCCCCTCCACGCGCAGGACTGCAACGCTCTTCAAATGCGGCCTGCTACTTTCTACACCCACGCACAGCATATCCAATCTTCTCCTACGTAGCTTGATTGTCGTCCTTCCTCCACGCAGCCTGTCTATCCCTTGCAAACAGAGCACAACCCGCGTGAACCAAAGCAGGGAACACAGCAGCAGGGTCCAAGTCAACAGCTGCAGGGCATGGATGAGCAGCAGCATGGCTCACGTGAACTACAGCCTAGACTGTGGAAAGACCAGCATGGGTCTTATTCTTCTTCCCTTGTCGATTCTAGTGGGATGTATAGAATGTTGGTGGATGGAACTTCCTCCATTGCAAAATTGCATGACATAACTTCCAGCGCTGAACAGAATAGAATGTTTGTTGATTGGTCTGTTACAAACACAGAATTAGGGGAATCTACTAGAGTCATTCCTTTGATGATTCAAATTTTCAGCATGATGATTCAATGGCTCTTGAACAGAGTAGTGAAATTGTGGAAAATCCAGGATTGAGGAGATCAACCAGGCAGAAGAAAATTCCTTCAAAATTTGCAGACTATGAACTCTTATTCGCTGAAGAGGCAGAGCCTGAATTGTTGATCTCGGAGCAAGTTGAACCGGCCACTTACAAAGCGCTTGTCTCAGCAGTGATAAAGCTAAATGGATGATTGCTATGAACGAAGAAATGAGTTCGTTGGAAGGTAATCACACTTTGGATTTGGTCCCCTTACCACAAAATTGGAAACCACTTAAGAACAAGTGGGTTTATAAACTGAAAGATGAAGGCAGAGGTTTTAAATGCTATAAAGCTCGACTAGTGGTAAAAGGATACGCTCAGCAAGAAGGGATTGATTTCACAGAGATTTTCTCACCAGTTGTCAAAATGACAACTATCCAGACTGTTTTTGGACTCGCAGCTGTGTGGGATCTTGAATTAGAGCAGCTTGATGTTAAGACTGCATTTTTACATGGTGATGTGGATGAAGAACTATATATGGAACAGCCTCAAGGTTTTATTGACAAAGGACAAGCACATCTTTATTGCAGGTTAAGAAGGAGTTTGTATGGGCTCAAGCAAGCCCTGCGATAGTGGTATCTGAAATTTGATCGCTTCATGGTTGAGAAAAACTTTATAAGATGTGAATCTGATCCGTGCATCTATTGCAAGAAACTTCCAAATGGAGAATTCATTATTCTTCTTTTATATGTTGACGACATGTTGGTAGCCGGCACAAGTTCTCAAATTGTTGGTGAGTTGAAAACTAAGTTGGCAAGTAAATTTTCCATGAAGAACTTAGGGGCATCCAAGAAGATTCTTGGTATGACTATCACATGGGACAGCAAGAAGAAAAAAATTACTTTGTCTCAAAAGGATTATATTAACAAAGTTGTGGACAGATTTGGCATGAATGATGCCAAGATAGTTTCTACTCCTCTTACTCCTCATTTTCAGTTGTCTTCTGAATTGTGCCCAAAAACACAAGAGGAAAAGGAATTCATGGACATCATTCCTTACAAATCAGCAGTTGGTAGCATAATGTATGCTATGGTTTCCACTCGTCCTGACATTGCCCATGCGGTGGGAGTGGTAAGTAGGTTCATGAGAAATCCCGGGAAGCTTCATTAGGAAGCTGTTAAATGGATAATAAGATATTTAAAAGGCACTTCAGATTATATATTATGTTTTGGTGGAAACAATAAATAGCTGCAAGAATTCACGGATTCAGATCTTGTCAGAGATTTGGATAAGCGTAGATCTACTACCGGTTACACATTCATGTTCGCTGGAGCTGCTATTAGTTGGGCCTCCAGGCTTCAACATTCTATTGCTCTTTCTTCCGCTGAAGCTAAGTATTTGGCACTTTTTGAAGGTGCTCAGGAAATGATTTGGTTGCAGCGACTACTTGGTGAAATGAAGTATCAACAAAATGATTATGTTCTATTCAGTGATAGCCGCAACGCCATCTTTATGGCACATAATCATACCTCTCAGCATTGTTCAAAGCACATTGACATTCACGCTCACTTCGTTCGGCATATGGTTGAAGAGAGTAGGTTGAAGGTTGAAAAGATTGATACCAAAATCAATCCGGCAGATATATTCATGAAAGTTGTGACCAAAGAGAAGTTCGAATGTGAAAGAACTTCTCTTGGCCTTCTTAAGCTAAAATAAGTCAGCATGTAGAGCAGGGGAATGTCTGATCAGCTGAAATATCCGTTGACTTCCGGTGGGAGTTTGTTAGAATTGGAAGGCCAACAGACTTTTGTCTGTTGCCGCCTTGCCCTTTCAGCTGCTCTATTTGAGCTTATTAATAAGTCTCTCTTTTCTATTGTAAACATTCGATTTGGAGATTAATATAATTCCTCTGCTCTCAGTGTGGATGTAACCACTATTGTGGTGAACCACGATAAATTGTGTGTTCTGTGTTTAATTGTATTTTGTCCATTAATTCTGTATTTCTGGTTTTATTTTGAATTCATTATTTATACAATAAATAGTGTAGTACATAAGTAAGATTGACTGCAGTGGAAGGCATAGTACCTTAAAATGTTCGACAGTGACAAACGATTTCCCATTGTATTAAATAGGACTAGGATTGTATTTGAGCATTAGATTTGAATCTTGCTCTTATGAGTGCAGCTTGATTTGGATCAACATAGTGGCTTCGATTTGCAAGACTCTTTAAAGAAATCAGGAAGAGAAGATGGAGGGAAAGTAGCAGAGGAGATGGAGAACTTCACCGGTAGAATTGGAAAATAGTGTAACAGATCTTGCTTCAAAGCTTTCAATGGACTGGATGATCAACAGTGTAGTGTTATTGAGCATGATATTGCAGCTGGTCATGGCTCTCGGTGATGCACTGACTCGACCTTAGCAACTCCTTTATTTTAGGCTTGTATGCGACACTTTTTGACTTTATTGACCTAGTTGACATGTTTAGATTATGTCACTACTTTGGTTGTCCTGGTTTTTTGTGTTAAATCTTTGTCAAAGTTTTGGGTTGAGCATATTACGATCTTCCTATGAAAAGATGACATTATATGATGTTAATTTAATACTTGGTTTTTATAGCATGCGTTATGATGAGATGTATGATATGATGGCAAGATTGCAATACAATATATTGATTTTATTGAATATGACATTTATGAAATACGTTGAAATTATTGACTACATGTTAACTGAATACTGATAAGTTGTTTGGCTCCGAGAATGTCGGAATGGATGCAGGAATGAAGGCTGGGGTGTGGTTGAGGTAGAGAAGGCTAGCTCTCGACTCTGGACGGTACAGATGATCTGGTTCATGCACACACCACTTAGATATATTGTGGTTTCGTGATATTATTACATTTTTAGTTTATGTACTCTCCTAAAATTTTTATGAGAACTACGTGAATGTGAAAGGAATAAATGACTATTTTTAATACTGCACATGTTTAGATATTTTTGTGTGATTGTGTTTTATGTTAGCTTTGAATCCTCTCTTGATCTTCTATATGGAAATGTGGGTGTAAATGTAATGAATGATTACTCTTTTTCTTTTACGCACCTATTGTAGATATTTTGGTGGTATTGTATTTTGAAATTGGGGATGTCACATCTTAATAAATGAGTACTCTCTCTTTAAGGAAGGACAAAAAAAAATACAGTTGGAGGAAAAATGGGAGGAGAGTGGCTATTAAAGATGCATACGCCTTAATTCATGGCATGTGCTTCTCCTCTCAAGGGAGTTGGTTTTGGAGATTGGGAATTTTGTTTTTCAAATAGAGAAGAAAAGAAGGGAAATCGGTGGCAAGGAAGGTGAACGGGAAGGTGACGGGTTCCAACTGGAAAGGAGACAAAAGGGAAAATCTGTACGTGGACGGTCAAAGAAGTCTGTGAATAATTCAAACTCATACATTCCAGGTTCTTCTTTATATATATTATATGTTGCTTTCTTTTTGTCTTCAGCTACGTAGGCATTAAGTAAGTTATTCATCTTTCTCTGCGTTTTTAGTTGTTTAGTCTTTTCATTGAAACCGTGAAAGTTATTCATCTTTCTCTGCGTTTTTAGTTTGTCTAGTCTCTGATTGAAACGTGAAAGTTATTCATCTTTCTCCGCGCTAAGAGTTGTTTAGTCTTTTCATTGAACCATGAAATTTATTCATTAGAAGCGATAGAGTGGCGTAGCTGGATCTTGTTCGCAGCTGTTATATCATCCTTTTCACATCTCCACCCTATTAAGCACTGCGTTTTCCTATATCTTAATCATGTTTCAATTTTTCCCTTCTTCCTATTGAAATGAATCCTAGCGCCTAAAGTTGTAATAGAAATCCATGCAATGAGTTTCGTACAGCTTGAGAAGTGTTTCTTCCTATTTAGTAGGATATTGAATTTCAGTTGAGATGTTAGCTAGGTTTCCACTTTCCTTAGAGTTTTTGTTGCTTTTCTTTTGTGGATTCGATGGTTTTTAAGCATAGTACCTAGATTTCCTTCTTTGTGCCATGTCAAATCAGTAGAGTTATTAGGAAATGAGCAGAATGATTATTTCTTTTCTTTCAAAATGCTCTTCTCTTGTCTGGAAACATATTATCTGCGTTTCCTTTGACATGCAAAAGAGCTGCTGGCATCTTTAGCCAACCTGGGAACATTCCTTGCTATCTTTTTTTCTTACCAGTGCTTATTCCTTTCGTATCTAGCTGTACTCGTTCGCTAAATTATACTAGCCGGGATTTCCTGTACTGCCTTGTGGATCTTTGTTTTGAAATTGTACGATATTTAGAACCTAGAAGACCGACAAATGTTCGCTCTGTCTTCCATTAATACATGCCGCTCCTTGGACTGTTAGTGTGAGTTATGTAATCCATCACTATTTTTAGCAGGCTCAACTTTAAAGGTTAATTCCGCCTTAATTAATTTCGAGTTGGGACACTACTGTAATTCACCTTTTCATTTTGAAAATTTACTGTGTATTCGAATCAAATATTTTGGGAATCACCATAGCCAGTGGGTTGACCTATGAGATGTGTCATAATAGACAATTAGAATACCAATCTAGGCATAATATGTTTGAACTATTTTTTTATGACGTCTTTCTTGCAATCTATTTTGAGGAGTACATTATGTGAGTAATGAGATAAGAATAGCTTTATATTTTGGTAATCTTAAAGTTCAATGACTATTAATGTAAAGTAATATCTGCCTTGTTAGATGTGTTTTGCTATGCATTGAATATGGGAGGGTGCTGAATGTGGAAACTCAGGGGAGGGCAGTAATGAATGTTTTATGTGTATTTCTGCCTGCCAGTAGAAACTTGGTGAAATTTGCTTTGGCCAAAGCGTATTGCATATGTGTTCCTTCTATGCTGGTTGTCGATCCATCCCTCTGCCACATCCGTGTTAGTTCTACTATTAGACATAGGTGTTAGTAGATATGTTCATGACTGCACCAGATATGTTCATGGTTGCTAGGTTTCTCGGGCAAGGGTCGGTGTGTTCTTCATGTCAGGAAGAACCCCGAGGGAGCTAACCACTCCATGGTTGGGCAGATAAAAGTGCCTGAGCCACACTCCCATCTCGTGATAGCGGATTGACGCGTGTCATATGGATAAGGAGACAGGGACATACAGATGGACAGAGGTCCAAGGTATATACTTGTGTTTGTTTATTCATACTACTTTTCTATTTGGTTTTCTTGCCTATGAAGTATCCATGTACTAAGATGGCTAGATGTCTGGCGTGCAAGTTGGCATCTGTGTGCATAAATGTTGTCACACTTCTATGAATCATTCCATTCAAGGTTGCTCAAGAATGAGGCCTCAAATATCAATCCATAGCTCTCTAGTCATGGATGTGTAAAAATGTAAAATGAAGGCTCTC
>MU224633.1:137444-155100 GCA_018584345.1 Thuja plicata | reverse complement strand
TATATATATATATATATATCCCTTTTTATAACTCCCCCTCTCCACTTATATCTCTATATCCCTTCTTATAACTCCCCCTCTCTACTTCTCTCTATATCCCTTCTTGTCTCTATTTGCATCTTTTTTTTGAAAGAGAGAGCTTTTCATATGAGCACAACTCTTTGTTGATTAATGTAAGTAATTCTTATTAAATCGATACAAATCACAACTTATACCAAATACCTAATGGTTTCCATTTATTATTGGGCATCTTATCCGCTGCCCAATAAAATGTTGTTTCGAATTTTGATGTTTTTTTTTGCTAAACTTGTATTAGACAAAATCATTGGCTAGACAATAAATATTAGGTCTTAAGTTCTATAGAGATAAAGAGGATGAACAAATAAATTATGCAAATATATAGAAATAAATACAACTATTGAAAAGGTCAAAATATACTAAAATGAAAGTAAATGAAAATGTATAATATTTGTTATAATAAATAACACACTATATATTAATATATTTTATTTTTTAATTAATTAAGAAAAACATTTGACAACTTTCAATTGTCAAAGTTTAAAAGTTATATTATAATTAATAAAATATCTTAGTGGTGTATCCACTTTTACCCACAAAAAAAAAAGACAAAAAAAAACATTGAAATTATGTATTTGAGCATGCCCAAGACAAACATGAATATTGTATTTTATTTTCTTTATATCAATAAGATTTATTTAGTAACTCTGCCAAATTATTTATTTAAAAAATACTGAAATTATATGCCGTCACACGATAGAAATAAATTATACCATATTACTTATTTAAAAAACACTGATATTATATGCCCTCACACGATAGAAATAAATTTCTGCCAAATCATTTATTTAAAAAACATTGAAATTCAATTTAGATTTAGTATACTATTTGTAATATTGTATAAATCAAGTTAGATTCATTACTTTGAGCTTCAGTATACTGAATCCGTAACCCATTTTTTGATTTAAGAATTATAATGTTAAGTGGATTAGAGGCATTTAGTTTGATGATTGGATGTGGATTAGGGTTTAAAATATTGAATCTGTATGAGTGGATGTGGATTAGGGTTTAAAATACTGAATCTGTATGAGTGTACTGTTAGTGGTGTAGGTCATGTCATTCTAGAGTGCTATTATATATTTATCTATCTGTTATTGTACCGAGGTATTCATAACACCCCCACTTGGATATAGATAGCAGAAGAGACTAAATCTTCTTAGACAAGTCATTGCATATTGGGATCTCAATTTTTCAGATATGATTAAATTGGATAATTGTGATTAAACTGGAATCCTTAAGCTTGAATTCTCAATAAGCACGAATTGGGTATTTATGATCATAACAACAAGATATTTATGGGCTAGAATTCACATATGATAAAATTGGAAAATTATGATAACAATGGTATCCGTAAGCTTAAATAGGAATAGTAAGTTAAAGTTATTCATTGGCTTGTTTTCACAATAAGCTCAAATTGCATGACACAAATAAATTTTAAATTTTGAATGCTAGTAATATGAATAGAGAAGTACAGGAATAATGGTTGTGGTTAGAATTTACTTGGCTTAACGAACAAATGTTTCAATAGTTCAGATCAAAAAATTTAAATATGACGATCCCATACTCGAGCTAATGAACAGATACACAATGTACATACCTTTTAGAGTGTAGGAGAGAATGAATGGAGACAATGTATGTACCTATTCAAGTACAATTACATTTCACTTATTTTCAAGAAACAAATCTTAACAATGAAGGAGAATTTATGGTCATTGTTTAAATGTTTATTTTCTTAAAATTCTTGTAACAGAGAATGAAACTAATGAACGGATACACAATGTAAATACCTCTAGAAGTGCACAAGGTATTTGAAGTCTTATATGATTGCAGAGACGAGACCAACAAATGTAGAGGAGTGCGTGTCTCTGGCAAGTGATGGCCTTGGCTATACATAAACATATTTTACTCCCACGGTGGGTAATTCTATATCTCACTTCTAC
The DNA here is from genome assembly GCA_018584345.1 of Thuja plicata. Classification (NCBI taxonomy): domain Eukaryota; kingdom Viridiplantae; phylum Streptophyta; class Pinopsida; order Cupressales; family Cupressaceae; genus Thuja; species Thuja plicata. Next base: position 153,082 of record MU224633.1, on the reverse strand, counting down.
CGTGTTACCTTGCATGTTCGATAAGAATGACAAGATGCCACGTTAATTAACCCTCTGGCGAACTTTTACCATACTCTCACGAAAGGTAATTAATAACACATCTGCAAAATCACTGTTCTTCGGAATGACTGTCTTTTCATTCTCTTTTTACCACCAGGAGTTTAAAAAAACACTTTTCTATTGTGTTCATTTTTTCCTAATTGGCCGATTAGGCTTTTCCCTTGGGACAATCCTTCGCCTGTAAATTGTCACTTCGGATGCCCTCACCTATTTAGATGTCGCATTTTTTCGCCGTCGTTTGCCTTGCTTTTTTCCCGGCAAAACTACCACATAGGTGCTTGACTTCCATTTGCTGTTCACGAGTTTGTGGCCAACGTGGCCTTTCTCGAATAGCTGTTGGGTGAATGCAGTTTGAAGACGACAACAGTCACACAGTATGCCATGGAAGCGAGACATGTTACCAAACAGCTTCGTGTCTTCATTCCTCCTAAACTGCTCTGTGTAAATTAACCGCTGCAATTAACCGTATAAATTCGTTTGCTGGACTGTTATGATTTCAGGCAGGTAATTCTTTGAACGCATGCTTGAATTTAATAGGCTAGCCAAAATTTAAAATTGAAATGGTAGTGAATCCTATGTTATGACTAATAAATTTTGAAAATAATTATATTATATTGTGTTTACACATTTATCTCTGTAATTTATTATAAGTGTTTTTTTTTTTTGTTCCACATCAAATTTGTTATTCATTTATCTTTCATTTTTAATCCTATACTAGATTATGCAGCGTGATGCAAATGTTGATGAAAAGAAAACAAACTTAGTCATCCCATATTATACTGGACTTTGAAAACCCCATGCTTATATAATCCCCTATTTTTCTTTTAATGCTAAATTGTTATACATATATAACTTTGTTTTTGGAAATGAAAAGTGTGGCCAGTCATCCAAAAATGTTTCAATCTTTCAAACTTCTCTTGATTGCAGTGTATTCACAACATAAATATGGTGAGGAGGCTTTGAAGATTTTTTATCAAATGCAAGCAGTAGGGGTTATGCCTAATTGTGTTACCGTGGTGAGTGCACTCACAGCTTGCAGAGAATTGGGAGCTCTACATCGGGGTTAGTGGATCCACAAGTACTTAGTGAGGAGGTAATTCGAATCTAATGTGTTTTTTGGGACTGCACTTGTGGACATATATGCAAAATGTGGCAGTGTTGAGTTTGCACAACAAGTGTTTGATAGAATGCATAAGAGAAATGTGGTCTCTTGGAGTGCGATGATTAGTGGGTACGTTTTAAATGGACATGGAAATGAGGCCTTGGGGATTTTTAATCAAATGCAACTCACAGGTTTTAAAACCAACTCTATAACCATGTTAGCTTGATGCAACTCACAGGTTTTAAACCCAACTGTATAACCATGGTAAGCTTGCTATCGGCATGTGCTCATTTAGGAGCTCTTCAACAGGGCAAGCGAATTCATGATTATGTAATAAGAACTGGATTGGATTCATTTATTTATGTGGGAAATGGTCTCATTGACATGTATGTCAAATGTGGCATTGCGGAGATGCACGCCAAGTATTAAAAAAAATGAGCAGCAGAAATGTTGTTTGATGGAGTGCAATGATTATAGGGTATGGATTACATGGATATGGCGAAGATGCGCTACTACTTTTTTCCCAAATGAGACAGACATATAAGAAACCAAATGAGATTACTTTCTTAGGTGTTTTGAATGCATGTAGCCATGCAGGTCAGCTAGATGAGGGCAGACAGTACTTTGAATGCATGATTAAAGATTGCCACATCACACCAACTTTGAAGCACTATCCATGCATGGTAGACCTGCTTGCCCGAGCTAGCAATTTCAATGAACCACAAGATTTAATTAAATGAATGCCATTTGAACCTGATATATGTGTGTGGGGATCTTTACTTGGTGCTTGCAGAATACACCATAACATTGAGCTAGGAGTGCAAGTTGCAGAATGTATTTTTTGCATTAGAACCTCAAAATGCAGGATATTATGTGTTGGTATCAAATATGTATGCCACAGCTGGCAGGTGGCATAATTCAACTAACTTCTTCCCCTTTTCCACTGGAGCTCTGTGTTTTAAGGTTGTCAAAATGGCCTTACAACTGCCAATTGCATTAGCTTGAAATTTTTTAAAGACTTCAAAACTATCTGTCCCCTTTAATCATTTCTTTCCATCACACCAACTCTCTTTGTGGCTTTCTGTAAAAAAAAATCACATGCTTTATCTAGCCGATGGGGGTCTAGGGGCCAGGACCAATTTAGCACCTTCAAACCCACACAAAAGTCCATGGAACCCACCATTTTTGTGATTTTCTTCTGATCCCATACTCTTTTCTGCAAACCGCTTGTGTTTTCCAAACTACCTCGTTATGTCCTTCCCTTCGGTAGCATACGTTATTCATTGTGAACTGTTTGGATCTGTTGTCATTTTTTTTTTTTAAGAGCCTTCTCTGCCACTCCTTGTCGTCCGTATGAAACTGCTCTTCCTTCTAGCCATAGCGACTGTGCCCATTGCCGTACAAAATGCATTCATGGTACCTTGAATATTGTTTCTTCTCACCGTACAGTCTTTCTGATATGTCGTACTACCTCTCTTTTGCACATGTGATGCCTGTCTTGCCGTACAGATCACTTTAGAGACCTCATTGTCTTTATCGTACACTATACGGTGTGTCTAAATGCTATGTGACCGTACGGTCCTAGCCCCATCGTGACTCTTGTGCGCGTCCCCTCTTCTCCGTACTGTGGGCATGTGTGTCTTTATGTGTTTGCGGCCCCCGTACAGTTGTTTTTCCATACCCATGCCACGTGGCTTGAAAGCTTGTGTTTTCGTCCACCCACAAGAGTGTCTTCGTTTGTTCACTTGAGTGTCTTTGTTCCTTAACACAAGTGTCTTTGTCAACTAAACCGTGTCTTCGTCTTCGTCTTGTAGATGAGTGTCTTCATTTCGTGGACGAGTGTCTTCGTCTGGTGGGCCCGGTGAGCTGCGCCATGCGGTGCCGCCAGCCATACGGTGTTTTGTTTTTAAGTCTTCAGTCGTACGGCCACAAGCTGTACGGTACCGTACGGATTTTTTTTTTAAATTTTTTTTCGTGCGGTCGTATGACCGTATGGTGCTCTCTTTTTTCATCATTTTTCCCCCACCATACGGTCATGCATAGCCGTACAGGTATTTTTTCATTTTACCATCCGGATGCTTCTCTGGTCGCCCATGCGGACCGCTCTCGGGTTGCTTACTTGAGCGCTCGAGTCCCTTGCCATCCTCTCCTCTCAGGTGCTCTGTCCCTTCTCTCGAGTCCATCCTCTCTGGGTAAGGTTTCAATTTGGCCTCATGTATCTCCCATCCGTCGAGAGTCCACAACTTGATGGCTTCGTCGTAGCCAACTTCCTAAACTTTGTCCTTGGGTCTGTTTTCGATGGCAATCCAAAGGCTAGGAACCATAAATTCTCTAGGGACCATGATCGCTGGCCTGTACATAAGAAGAAGGAGAATAATGAATTTGAAGGTTACGACCATAGGGTTCCAATCGTCGCCGACACAAGCATCATCACCGTGGTTTTTCCCTTTTGATTTTACCTCTTGGTATTTGATGGGTTCTTCCTTCGTAAATTGGTGTGTGGGGGTGGCTTCCTCCTCTCTAATGCTTAGCATGTTACAAGATCATGGGAAGAACTCGTAATCTTCCATCTGCCAATGAAAGAGGCCATTCATTGAATCTCCATCATCCCCTGAACATTCTTCCAACTCCAAAACCCCTTCGTCATTGGGCTCCATTCTTCTTTTCCCTCCGTCTCCTCCCACTTTCTCTCCTTCAGATTCTGAGTCTGAAGATGCTAACTCCTCGCTCACCATTTGCGTGCGGAGGTCAATCGCGTACTTCCTCCCAACTTTCTCCATGGTGAGTGTGTTTCGCTTCCAGTTGTGGTTCACCTTCGCTGAGGTGAGCCATCCTCGTCCCAAAATAGCATCGTACCCCATTTTCTTTTGTGGGATCACCACAAAGTCGAGTACAAAGGGCTGTGTCCCAATCATCACGCACTGAGCCATGAGGGTTTCGATGGGTTTGATGCCGTGCTGATCCGCTCCCAACAGGTTGAATGTCAGAGGCCACAGCATGGGTTTCCCCAACTTTTTCCATGTCTCCTCCGGAAGTACATTTACTCTGGACCCGCCATCTACAATGGTGTCTGTGAGTGTGGTGCCAAGAATACCCATCTCGACGACTGTCGGGTACCTCCCGTTGTTTACAACAAGTATCATCGGGTCAATTGCAGACCCTCTGGGGATGTCCGCACATGTGGTATTTGGCTGCGTGGCCAAGTTCCCCAACAGTGTCGATCCCAAGTGAGGCATGGTGTGAAGGAGGTCTTGGAGTTTCACCGGTACCTCCAAATGTAAAATTTGTCTCAGAATGTTTTTTTTGCCTCCCTCCAGTCTGAGGTGGTGGCCATCTCCCATGTTTCTTTTTGTGTCTTCATCGCCTTCTCTATTTCTTCCTTAGCCGCCCGTGCCCGTTGTTTTTCTGTTCGAGGGTCTGGATATGTGGTTTTCTTTGCTTGTCCTTGGGTGATGGTCAGTATTGTATTCGTGCTTCTATCTATGTCTAGCCAATTAATGCCAGATTTTGGGTAGTTGGCATCCTCGTGGTTGCCAGGACCACACCAACGACATAGATTTTGCGGGGTTTCGCCCTTGTCGCAGTCGTTTGCAAAGTGGCCCCATTGATTGCAAGCTCGACACTGGATCACTAGCCGACCCTTGGAGTCATATTGTATTTGACTCCTTGTGTTGGTGTTGTTGTTACTACCCCTTCTGCTGCCGCGTTGGTTGCCTCTGTACCCGCCCGATGTAGATGGTTGCTCTTGGGCAAATAGCACTTGTTGATTCCTCACTTTCATGTTGTATGGGCATTCCTTGGTGGAATGGCCCATGATCTGGCAAATATCACACAATGCATTTTTGGGACACGACCCCTTCGTATGGCCACTCTCCTTGCAGTCCATACACCACATGTCATCTTCCCCCTTGCTGGTACCCCCTTTCATGGTCTTGAACTCCTTCATCATTCTCTCCATGTCCTTTTAGAGTGCCATGACTTTTTTCTTCGACTCGCTATCACTGCTACTGCCATCGTCCGCAGTGTCATCTTCGTCGGAAGAAGGCTTGCTTCTTTTCTTCTTGGAGGTTTTCTGTTCGCTCTCCAAGTCCATCGCCCAATTATAGGCATCTTCGTATGAGGTGGGGGGCACTATCTTCATTTTCCTCCGTAGGTTTGATTTCAAGCCCTCCACGAACCATCTTTTCTTCAGGCCATCCGCTGGCTGGCTCTCCATTTTTTTGACTAACTCCTTCAGTTGGCAGCTGTAGGCCCGCACAGTCTCCTTCTTGCCTTGTTTGGTACCATATATCTCGGAAACAATTTCATTGTCATCCCTCAGGAGTCGAAACTCCTTCTGGAATTCTTTCTTGATTCCGTCCCAAGTGGTCACTGTTGTTTGGTCCACATTGGAGTACCAGTCGATGGCTACCCCTTGGAGGGTTGCCGGAAACTGTCTCATCCATTCGTCCTGGTCAGCGACTCCATTCGCAGACCAGATTGTCTGACACGTATGACAATGTCGTACTGGATCTTCCTTTCCATCTCCATGGAATTTTGGCAACTTCTCCTTGTTGGTCGCCATGTTTACTTTTTTAGACGCCGACTGTGTTTGCAACACCAGTTGTGTTACAGGCTGGGATGGTACTGTCGGCGTCGGTACCCCAGAATTGTTTGGTACTGTACCACTTGATGTCCCTGAACTACTGGAATTGTCCAGGCCCGGTGGGCTACTGTGATACCCATGCCCCTCAGTCACTTTGATACTCGCAGCGGCAACGGTATCCTAAGCCTCCCTCCGTGTGGCTTCCTCTTTTTCCTTCCTTCAAACTTCTCTTGCTTCCATCTGTGGGGTTAAGGTTAAGGACCCGAACAAGCTCCGTGTTTCCTCTAGGCAGCCCTTGTCACTTCTCCCAGCCTCCCGATCAAATACCTCTAGACCCTTGCCTTCACTTACTCCCTTCGGTAGTCCTTCGGCGCGTCTTCTGTATCTCTCCCTTCGCTCGGCTTGCTATTGTGTGAGTACCGCTTTTCTATCGGCTTGTTCCTCCTCGAGTTCCTTCTTTCTATTTTTGTTCAATTGATTGGGCATGAATTCTTTGCTCACTTTGGGCAATAATCAACACATCAATTTATTTTATTTTTCCTTCCCAAGTACGTCTAGGCAGCGGCGCCAAATGTTTACCGTCACGGGTAACTTAATAATGCATAGACATAGTACAGGAAATACAATAAATATAGAATATATCAGAGAACAATAGATGCTTTTCATTAATTATTCCAGACTGGCAAGTACATTTACATCATAATGATAATACCATCATCTCCCTGTGTCCATACTTCAAGAGGGTATATAAACTACCCGAAGGGCCACGTCTGAAACGTCATGACGGAATTGTCTAACCTCTCGGTCACTAACGACCGAGGCTAACATAATACTTTAATAATATAATAACCCGTACATCCAAATATCCCGACAATAGTACTTTAAATGCATGATTAAAGATTACCACATCACACCAACTTTGAAGCACTATACATGCATGGTAGACCCCCTTGCCCGAGCTGGCCATTTCAATGAACCACAAGATTTAATTAAACGAATGCCATTTGAACCTGATATATGTGTGTGGGGATCTTTACTTGGTGCCTGCAGAATACACCATAACATTGAGCTAGGAGTGCAAGTTGCAGAATGTATTTTTTGCATTAGAACCTCAAAATGCAGGATATTATGTGTTGGTATCAAATATGTATGCCACAGATGGCAGGTGGGATAATTCAACTGACTTCTTCCCCTGTTCCACTGGAGCTCTGTGTTTTAAGGTTGTCAAACTGGCCTTACAACTGCCAATTGCATTAGCTTGAAATTTTTTAAAGACTTCAAAACTATCTGTCCCCTTCAATCATTTCTTTCCATCACACCAACTCTCTTTGTGGCTTTCTATAAAAGAAATCACATGCTTTATCTATTCTTCTGACCAAATTTACAACTTCTCCCCAAATTTCTCTCTGTTCATGTGCTTTTATAAATGTCCATACCCTGTTTCTGGGCTCAAAATCATCTTCTCGCGATATTACCTCAATAGATTGTATCAACGAACAGTATTCTGTCAATCATCTATTGACTCTGATAAACAAATTCTTATCTATATGATAAGTTCTTCAATATCTTTAGGGAGTAATGCAAATATATCTTGTAACTCTGTTAATCCTTTCTTCTCTGTTTGTTGACGAATGACCATGTCATGCTATTGAGCTGCAATAGCTGGGTTGGATTAGCCTTTTGCTGTTTAAAGCTATTCACTTGATCTCTCTTGTCTATGTTTATCTATTTGTGCTTGCAGGATCACTGAAAAGAGGCTTCTATAATTTTTGCTATCAACCTTTTCCTATTTACGGTCGACTGAAAGAAATCTTAGTTATGTAAAGTGTTCGACCTTTATTCTGGCTATTAGAACAGGGGTTTGAGCTAAGACTTTGAAATTATTATTTTTGTTTGATCTGTTTTTTTATTTGGAAACGTAATGAGGGATAACTTCGATTCTTTTAAGTTGAATATGTCATTTTCTGATTAGAAAACAAATGAATCTAAAAAATAATATATCTTTGGCTTTCGATTTTTTGGGAAGCACAGACAAGGCACCTCAAGTGTTTGACGAAATGCCTATAGGAAGCATGATCGAATGACTTAAAAAAAAAGGGTTGGAGGTAAACTGTGTGTTCGTTATGTTTTCCTAATATCTTTGATAATTGTAGGCCCTCTCAACCACAGTTCACCTCGCTGATTTGGAGGCAGAGCTTTTCCACTAACAGTGTCTGCACAACCAAACCTTAGTTTTAAAATCTGATTTTATTTTTCCTCTTTGGATCTGTAAATACACTCGTACATGCTTAAAAAATAAGAATTTGTTCAAAATATTAAAACATAAGCTTGAACGGGACTTTTAAACCTGCAAAAAAATCAAAGGCTTTTCATAGCAAAGACATTCCTGGGATCGGATTCACTTTGTGGAGATTAAGTATGCGATTATTATCAATTTTTAAAATTTAAGTCATGGCTGAATATGCTCAATAGTCATGATGATTTAAAAGCTGTAGAATAATTGTCAAAGATACTGAATTCTATACATTCATGGTCTCATTCAGAGACTTATTTCCACATTAATATTAAATTTCATCTCTGCCCTCTGTCTCAAGGCACTGATATTTTCAGTGCATTAATCCTATGGCGCTAAACTAAGAATTGAATTGCTACTTCGAACACAATAGTATAAATTACAATATTCAGTTGAAAATCTATTGCTTGATAGAATATAATTTCAATAAGAACGCAGAATAATTTGTTGATGCCCCTGATGGCACTGCTACCATTTTGGTCTTTTGGGACTCTAAAAACAGGCCACGATAGGCAGATTTTGCAATGCTCCCAAGGAACACATTCCCTGCCCAAAATGATTCTGTATCATGCCAAACAGTCACTTAGAGGAGCCTTCAAAATGTAAAATGAAACCGCCATGCAACTTTTGATTTGTATATGTAATATGCTGTATATTCTTGACTTTGTTATCAATGTATCATTTCGTGTAGTTCTTGCTTTCCCTATCAGGATATGGAAGCACGTAATCAGGATACAGATATAATCACTGTACCAAGCAGCGGTAACACAGTTGACTCAGAAATAATATAATTATGTACCCCCATACGAAGCTGGTGTTGATTGCCAAAACTATAATAAAATGAAATGCTATATTTTCACTATGCAATTAAAATCTTTATTGTTATTTCTTAAGCAGGCAGAGACCAATGCAATCGCATATGCAAAACATCAGAAACAGACCACTGTAGAAGAAAAGGATATGTTACTGCATTTAAGTGAGTTGTATTATTATTCATTACGACGTTACGTTGTAGCTCTAATAATATTTAAGTTGTTTTTTTTCTCCTTTAATTCATATAATTCATATAATTGTGCAAAGGAAGGAAAGGTAATTCTTTTGCATGTTCTTTTAAAAAACATTTTAGCATCGTCGTTCTTAATATAAGCAAGCACAATTCTAATTTGATTCGACATGCTTAATTTGTTAATAATGTGTTTTGTTAACAATGTGGATCTTGTTGGCTGCAGAGAAAAACTGTCATCTGTCAATCCCTGGCAATGCTACACCCTGCTATTTATTCTAGGATCTTAGTTTTCATGAAAAAATGCTGTAATAAACAGCGGCTTTCTCTTTCTTATAGTCCATCAGGTTATCCTTACTATCAGGTTAATGGCATATCTGTTTATGCGTGTCTACAAAGATAAACTTAAGGATTTTTTTGAGATGACAGAAGACCTGTCATATAACTCATGTTATTATGTTAAGAGTTGGTGAGATTGGATTCTACACTTATACACTGAAAATGTAAATAAATGCATTAACTCTCAGATGTCATCCAAAATGTGGAGAAATAAATGATAAATTACATTAACTATTTTCAGGATTGTTCTGACCAGATTTAATGTCCATACCCTGTTCTGGAATTTAATGCAAATATGTTTTGATATGAACATTTTGTAATATGTCAAAGTTTTCATATAGACATCATTAATTTTGTTGGCTGTGAAAACCATTTGTCATTTATGATATGGAGCTACAATTGCTTGTTATATTTTTAGGTAATTCTATTTATTTTAGGTAAAATTGTTCTGTAATTACAATTGGCTAATCCCTTGCACCACCTGTATGGTGCAAGTGCTAGTTATTAGAACCTGAAACGTGTTATATGTTATTTGATTATTGTTGATTAAAATATCGCATGGAACGTTCACTCTATGTAATATTTGTTAGTTTAATATTGGACACTATATATTCGTTTCTCGAATCCAGTCGAAGCTCTGTGGAATATCTGTATGGTGTACTTTACATACTGGAAATTTTTGCCACTTTTGGATCTCGTAGCAATTGGAAGTTTAAATTAGCTTTTTAAACAATTTTTAATATGTTTTATGTGGGATTATATTGTAATGGCAAGGTAGAATTCTCCTATTTTAAGTTTTAATTTTCATTCTACTTTTAAATCAGTAATTAGAATATAAAGTTGAATTTTCTTTCTACTTTTAAATCAGTAATAAGAATATAAAGTTGATTGTATAACTAACTTCTTTAAGGTCATAGGATCAATATAGGTGTTCCTTCAATAGGAAATGATAATTTCAAACTTGTAATGACTTTTTGATATAATGATTAGAACAAATATGGTAGGATTCCATTGGATTATTCGTTGATAACAAATAGATGAATGGTTATTATTTTTTACACAGTAAAATCTGTGGTATAATGTACTCTAGTTAAAATTTGAGTATATATTTCAATTCATATGGTACGAATTTATTTCAAAGTCCATGAACAACTTTGGGGTTTGAGGATTAGGGTATAACCACTGCAATGGAAGATTTACGATGGCTCTTGTAGGGAACCACAATCAATTGCAGGAAAAGTATAAAATCTAACACGTGGCAATCATAAAATTTAGATTGGAATAAAAATAAAATTTCTAAAGTTTCAGTGCCAGAACACATCGACACCCGGGATATGGGGAGACTTTCAGCCGCTGATGTAAGACAACATCCAAACAATCTGGCCAAAGTCCTCCCCAAAATAAGGCTATTGGTTTAAATATGTATCATTGTATAAGGCAGTTTTGTACATAATTTTGGTAAACTCCAACATTTATCTCAGACAACGAGATTTATGTGAACAAATAACATCCTTTTGTGATGAATTAGAGTTACACTAGTGTCTTTTTCTATGTTATGTAGGTTGTTTTAAAAAATATTAGCATTCAAATGCATCAAAAAAAATTAGAAAATGTAATATTTGTAACTATTTTGCTCGATATGTAAATTTAATAAAATAAATTTGTCTTTTTCTAAAGATGATAAATATATTCTATTTCTTTTCTTGATCATCAAGTGTCCACCTATAGAATATGAAATATTGTAATTGATTAGTGTTAGTCATTTTGTAGGGGAACTTATTCTTTATTTCTAATAATGTTGTATGGATTATTTTTCATTCCAGAATAGCAATCCAAAGAGAACAATGACTCTATATGAAGGCCTTTAATGTGAGGTGGTTTAAAATAGGGTTAGAATAGGAGCTTTAATTTGAGGGGGTTTAAAATGTAAATCTTTAAACTTGTATTATGATTGAAAAAAGGTATTACAATATTTTTTTGAATTGAATTGAAATAAATAATGGGTGTATAATTCAAACATTCATATTATTTGAACAACTTAAATGTCTATTTTAACTACACATGGAAATAGGGCTAGAGCAACAAATGTACTGTGAAAGATGTTATAAGTATAGATCATGAAAATCGTATTACGCTTGGAAAAAATTATATAAAGTTAACCTAACACCTCTCATTGAACCATATGAGAAAACAATGCAAGATTTTGATGAAGAGAAAACAACTTTGAAAACTTTATTTATGTTAAAGGGGTAGTACAAGTCAAGCTCTTGGTAATCTACGCAAGGAACTACAACAACACTATACTACATATGATTAATATAGTCTTGAAAATATCTACTCTAGGAGCTACAACAATACCATACTATGTATGATTCATATATTTTTAAAATGCATGATGAATATTAGTGGCATTGTCTTCTTCAAAGTATTCATCACAATACATTTCCCTCAAGAATGTACAAAATTTAAATAACTTCACATACATTGCACGAAAATCATCTACAATTTGTTCCATTATGTTGACTTCAAACTCCTAGATACCACATGTCTACGAGCTTGTTTCTTTTATTTGTTCAATGACTAGATTACAACTAACTGAAAGACAACTTATAAATTTTTGGATGTTTGTTTCATCAAACTCATTCCAATTGACAAATGCATTTGATCCAGTTGATGGTAATCAAGCATTGACTTTCGAATCACTGCTTGAAATATCAATTATTTGATTTGGTTGTTGATGATTTACTGTGACCTAAAAAATGACATAAATGTTAATTTTGTAGGAGAAAATTGTTAATATTAATTGCAATACCTTACTATTGTCAAGGACATATTTGTTTGTGCAATATTTATTCTTTATCATGATGATCATAACATATTTTTAATATGAATTAGAAACAATAAATATGAATAGCACGACAAACCAAAAAAAGAATAAATAGAATCTAGAAACAAAATATTGAAATCAAAACACATTTAATATTTGTAAACAATAATTATTTAAAAAGTACATAAAAATTTATACAAAAATTTTGAAAACTAGAAAGCTGAAACTATTGCATCAAAAATAAAACAAATGTGTTTTATTAAAGAAGGAGAAAAATAAATAAAATATTACAAAGAATTACTTTGTAAATGTATGAGAAGGTATGATAACATAAGCTATACTAGATATAAATATAGAAACATAGAAATAAAATGTTGCAACTATAATTTAGTATTGAAATTTATTTAAATAAATTAAAAGGCAATTATTCATTTTTAATTGTCATTTGACTGGAATTAAGTGTCCTTAATTATTGGAATTAAGTGTCCTTAAATAATTAGCGAACTCGAGTTAAACAAAATGGATGGATCATCATGATGATCATGCGCGATAGATGTGAGTAAATTTTGGTGGTGCATAGCATCTACGGAAAAAGAGAGAAGCTTAATTAGTCTCGTCAAAGCAGAGTTTTAACCAGCCAGTCAACCAAGTTATGATCAATTGCCCCAAAGATGATCTCGGGCCATAATTAATCATTATTATCTTTTGATTTAATATAAAAAAGGACGCGGACAAAGAATGGGTATACAAAGTCAATGGCGTTAGCTCAATCTGTAAGCCAAAACTGGTCGTTCTCTAGCGTTTCCTACGAATTTGAAGCTGCGAGTCTCTTCAATTGTACGCAACGAAGGTTTCCAACATCTCTTTTTCATCTCCTGTATTTCTTCCTCCATCGCCACCAGTTTTGGCCATGATGACTTCTCCTCCTCAACGCCGACTGGAACGATTTTGGAGTGGGAGGAATTTGCCTTGCATTTCTTCTTCAATTCATGAATTCTACTCATCTCCGTTTCACTCACCATACACCGCAATTTGTGCATGGGGAAAAGAACGTACGTATTCCCCGCCTCTATTTCTTCTTCCGCGGGGAGCGCTAAAATACGATGCCCTGCTTTCAGACTCCCCAAATTACAGACAAATTGGTTGGGATTCTCCAGCATTAACTCTGCAACTTTCATTCCCCTCTTTATCTTTATTCTTTCAATGCCGCCATCAGATCGGACGAGCTTGGCTGTTTTGGAGGGGTTTACACATGACCACAACCATTTCGCCATTATTTCGCCTGTCTTTGCAGAAGAGAGGAATTCAGTGGAAAGAAGAGTGTTGAGGAATTGAGTGGAAATGTGGAGTGAGAAAAGAAGAAGAGGGGAGGGAGATATAAAGAATAATAAGATGGGAGGAAAGAGGGAGGAAATTTGTTGAGTGTTCCCGTCAAAGACGGCGAATGAATGCGCGTGATTATCTTTCCTTGTCTCGTGACATTCACGCCATTAGAAAAAGCAAATGTAAAAAGGACTTTGACTCAGCTGTCACATCACACAAGGAATAAACTATGGCAACTATTGTCCCTTTTCAATGAGAGAGCAGGGCATAACGCCTTCATCTCGTCAATCACCTTACCTTATGGTAAGGGATTTTAATCACACTAATACTAACTAGTTGGTTAATCCATTAATATAATAATCCATTTCGATTATATAGTTAAAATTGGCAATAAAATTTTAATAAGTAAGAAAGAAAGGAATTTTTCTTTTTAATGAAGCAAATAAACTAGAATTATAAAAGACAAATAACAATTAGTTGTTGATATCAAATAGAATGAGATAATAGAAACATGGCAAGACAATTGTTCAGAACAAATAGAATGAGATTATAGAAACATGACAAGAGAATATGTCAATCAGATTAGGAGATGTTGTGTTCATAATTTAGGAGATAAATAATTTTAATATTTATTCTTAGAGGTGTAACCTATAGTGGGTGGAGTCAAATTGTTAAAAGATGTTAAATTAAAAAAAATAAAAAGTTCACAACGTAAAGTACTTATTGTATTTGTCCTAGGCTATACTATTGCATTCAGTTGTGTGCAATTAGTTAATTAGTTTTGCACCAATCAACCAATCATAAGTCCCTATTTTATACTCATTCCAATAATTCTGAAGTTTAGATATTTATTTATTCATTTTCTATATTCTATAAATTACTTATCTTAAATATGATTGGTTGAATTAGTTTTGTGTTATAGGAGCCCTTTTTCGGGATAGTTGCGATTATTTTTGTGTTTATTTTATTTTGACCATAGTTTTTAATCATACATCATTTAATTTATTCTGAAATTGTTCTTTTAATTCACTATATAGTATAGTTTTTATGAGATACTATATTTCATATTTTATTACAATAAACATGCTATTTTTTACTGTATTATATTTTCAACATATATATTATAAATAATTATTACAATTTCTAATATACAATATATATTTTTGTATAATATATATAATATAAAATATTATATCACAATATTATATAATTTTGACCTTTATATATTATTTAAATTTCACCTTACATTTACAATTTAAAACTATAACATATATAAACATAGCTTATTAAATATTATTTTAATAAAGATTTTATGCAAAGTTTCTTATTTAATTTTTAATCTATAATTTTATTTTTATTAAATAACTATTAATTAAAATATACTTAATATTTATAATAAAATCATAATTAAATTTACATATATAATTATAATTATAATTAATTATGACAAATACAGGCCACTACGTGGCACTTTTTAAATTAAATAATTGAGAGAACAAAAAAGGTACAGTATCAAGAGAGGGGGGGGGAGGCGAGCCTCAACCACCAAGTTCAAAGTCTAACTATCAGCCAAAATCAGCCAACTAACACATTAAGTAGTAGTTTTGACAATCTTAAGTAGCAGTGCTAACAAGATTACAAAAAGAGGAGACAAATAAGCTATTCCAGAACATCATCATGATCATCGAACGCAGCTGTCCATCCTGACTCTCCTTCCATCCACACGACTTTCTTCTGCTCGAGAAGTTGAGCAAGGAAGTCAAGTCTATCAGAAGAGGGGCCTCTGTTCTCACGTATTTCCTTGAGCATCTCCTTAAGAGCTTTTCCAAAAGTAGTCTGGTTATCAATAATGTTGGCCAATTCCAGCCTATGCTTCATCTCATAAATGAACATCGAAGCGAGCCCATCATGGAGGAATCTTTTCAGCTTGTCCATCTCGAGCTTCATAATGCAACAAATCTGCGAGACAATCTTAAAGCGTATGAGTTTCAAATGAAACAAAGTAAGGGATCTACCAACATCTTGAAATTTGTCCTCATTCCTACATTTCCAAATAAACCAAAGAATATGAGAGGAGAGAATGTTCCAGAAAAAATTAGCATCCTT
>MU224633.1:108976-123056 GCA_018584345.1 Thuja plicata | reverse complement strand
GTACTGGTTTTCCCTTCGGGGTTTTTCTAGGGACGATTTGTCCAAAAATATTGTGTTCTTTGTGTTGCATATTTCTTTCCGTATTTTTATTGGTGAAGTTGCAGTTGTGTTATTTTTCGATATTCAGTTGTTAATTTATTTTCAGCAATTAAATAATCTTTATGAAATAGGAGATTAATAATCAGTGACTGCAATAGGAATTTTCACAGTATAAACACAAAATATTATTTTCTATAATTGATAAAACAAACATGTATTCATTAAAAAGAAAAGAAAAGGCCGTTTCCGTTTCTAATTTGATATTGAATTTGCCCATACTCCTTCATTACAACTCTGCTTTGACGAGACAAGTTAAGCTTCTCGGTTCTCTTCACCATATCAAAGCCATAATGACAAGCCAGTCACTCAACCAAAATTTCTCCGAAGACGATCTCCGATCATAACAGTTATCCATATTCAATGGCGGTATCTCAACCTATAAGTTGAAACTGGTCGTTCTGGAGCGTTTTTTGTGAATTTTAAGCTACGAGTCTCTTGAATTGTATGCAACGAAGGTTTCCAGCGTCTCATCTTCATCTTCATACTCTCTATTTCTTCATACTCTTTATTTCTTCCTCATTCGCCACCTATTTTGGCAACGACGGCTTCTCGATTGGAACACTCTCGTGAGAGACTGGAACGATTTTGGAGTGGGCGGAGATTGCCTTTGATTTCTTCTTTAATTGACGAATTCTACTCATCTCCGACTCACTCAGCACGCAGCGCAATTTATACATGGGCAGAAGAACGTATGTATTTCCACGCTCTATTTCTTCTTCTGCGGGCAGCGCTAAAATACGGTGTCCTGCTTGCAGACTACCCAAATTGCGGAGGAATTGGTTGGGACTGTCCAGCATTAATTCTGCAACCTTCATTCCCGTCTTAATTTTGATTTTTTCAACGCCGCCATGAAATCGGATGAGCTTGGCTGTTTTAGAGGGTTTTACGCACGACCACAACCATTTCGCCATCTATTCACTTTGCCTTTGCAGAATAGGAAGAATTCGGTGGAAAGAAGAGTGTTGAGGAATGGGGAAATGAGGGAGGTATAAATAAATAAATGGGAGAAAAGAGGGAGGAAATTGTATGCTGCCTTTTACAACACAGCGAGTGGATGCGCGTGATTATCTTTCCTAGGAAGTTATCAAGACTTTGACTCATCAGACAAGGATTACTTCTTATCACTATGGAAACTACGGTCTTTTTTTAATCCATTTTAAGCATAGCGACCTTGACCTCTCGTCAACCACCTTACAATAATTGTTGTGGTAGTAAATAAATCATTATAACTATAGTAAAATGGTAATAAATGTGATAATTAAAGAGACAGATAGAAATGTTTAGTTTTAGGAATTTATAGTGGATCAATGATGTTGATGTTATTATGAAATAGTTTGTTTTTCTTATTAAATTGTGTCTTAGCTTGGTGAATGTTTTTAGTCTAAATTAACATAAAAATATATAGTAATTATAGTATTGTCTTATTTAATCAATCTTGACAATCACAAACTTGATTCTAATGTGTGGAAGGAATTTTGGATGTGTTCAATTGACCTAATTGAAATTTTTTTCTTGAAATCTGTATAACTTTACTTGCTAGATATCAAAGAAATTAAGGTGGTGTGTAGAGAAACTATTGGGGAGTCTCCTAACTTAATAATTGAATGAGTTTCCTAAGTCAGACCTCTTCATAGAATAAATTAATGATGATGAGAAAGATGAAAGATCACATTTGTAGACATGTAAAGGTGGCCTATATAATGATGGAGACTTGATTGCTTTGTTGCCCTTTAGAATTGAAGTGTACTCTAACAATTCACCATATAAACTTAAGCAAACATTTGAAAAATATGTTTAAATACCACGTGGTAGGTTGACTTGTAATGACTAGTGAAAGGGGGTCATCTAAGATGGGGTTTAAATTTAATGGTTGGAATTTTGAGGATCATTTCCATGCACCTCAAGATTGACATGGGTTGATCTCACATCCATTAAAAATAATATAAAAGGATAAAGTGTTGATTTTGAAGTAAAAGAGTAACTATATCACAATTTAAGAAAATGAGGGTGAAATAGAGATAAATATAAATTACTAGGTATGGGATTGTGAGCGTAATAAAGATAAGACTATGACATTTATCAACATGTTATTATATTAAGACTTTTACATCAATGTGAGCAAAAGATTATACAGGAAATATCATTCATAGCCAACATTAGCATACTTAGTCAACATGAATGGAAAACATTCAACAACTCATAAAAGAATGAGAGTCCTTGAAAAGTAATATAGCTAAACTCTTCATGTAGCCTCCTTAGAATAAGTGTTGCATCAAAACTTGCAAAATAGTAAATTGTGTGCACGTAGTAATGTCTACCACATGATAAAATCAAAATTATTACCAAATATAATTTTCTTTAACTATCCACGAAAATGAGAAGAGAAAATAAAGGAATAAATTTAAATTATTCAATTTGGTGTGATTTTTTTTGTGCAACATACAAATACAATGGGGCTCTACATGATGCAACCATGTGATTTAAACCTAAATAATATAACAATGTGGTAAGAGTTCATGTAATGTAACTCTATGATAAAAATACACATGATGTCATAATGCGATAAGGTTCCATGCAATGAAACAACATGATAAGACTTAATACGTAATGGTAATGCAATAAATATTCTATGCAATGTGTTAAGGTAATAGAAACTCCATTTAATCCAGGGCAGTGAGATAAAGGTCCATGTGATATGGGATGTTTATGATTTATTATTATAAGTCTATCTAGATATAGTAGTGAGTATCAATCTAACTTAAGCCACTGTGTAAAATATCAACCATAAAAATAATTAGTAACAAAATATGCCACTTATAAATTGTCACATGCAATAGATACAAGGAATCCAAGGAGAGGGAAAGAATTGCAAGATCATAAAAGACTATTTTTAATAAAATTATTGAACAATATGTAATCATTTAGGCACATATATCACGAGGAAGGCATAATGCCCCCATGGATTCCCTAATTCAATCCATCAATAATGTAGCTTATCATTAGATACGGTATCATAACATTTAATTAGCAATAAGAAATATAAATATGTAAGAATAAGATAAAAACATTTTAAGGATTCAAGCATGAAAAATATTTGAAATAAGCATGATAACAACCAAAGCATGCATGTATAAGCATCGTACAAAACATAAGGTACAAAATATATAAATAAATGAGGTACATCATAACATAGAATGAATTTTTCATCATTGAATGGTATGATTAGGAGTGATAAATCTCTATGAAGAAAAAGATAGAATACATGAAACATAGAGAGTGATGAAATGATAGATAGATCGATAAAAAATAGAATAATAGAAGAATGTATATGGATTGATGATTATTTATTAATATGGAACGCTAGAATTATAGATTAAAAACTAAATGAATATATGTGTATTCTTAGAAATATAATGTAAAAAAGCTTGCATATGATTGCTTAAGACCTCAAATAAATTATCTAGATTATAATTATTGATATTATATCAATTTAAATTTAAAATTATACACAATCCACAATACAAATAAAACATAAAGATTCAAACTAGGAAAACCTTTAAAAATGTATTATAAGATTAAAATATAAAATTATATATATATATAAAAAAATATTAACAGAACATAGTTAAGCTGATAGGCTTTCCCTCTCGAGTGAGCTCGGTACCGTATAGACATTTATTGTCTCACGCTGAAAATGGTGGTTTTTTTGTCTCACTCTAATATTGCTGGTTTTTTGTCTCACACGGTTTTTCGCTCACAACACAACACTTGGCCGGTTTTTATTTTCTCAGACGGTTTTCCTACACAGCACACATTTATTACTGCAGACAGTTTAGTATTAAAAATCTAAAACTCTCGGACTCGCGTGGCTGAACGGGGAGCTTACCAGCAGTCAGCAGAGCAAATTTCAAAGAATTTAATTAGCGGATAGGCTATTGTTAGTTGAAAACCGCTGGGAATTTTTGTTTGTTTTTAAAATATAATAGTAGTATAGTCTATATGTATATATCTAACTAATTGAAATTATTAAAATATTGAAGGTTTTTAAATCATTTTATTATTATTATTATTATTTATTTTTAAATTTCTTTAAAATAATATTCTCAAACTCCACTTTGACTGCATAAGTACGATGAAAAAAAGAAATGATTAAACTTTTCGATAATAATTTATTTTTTGTAGTTTTCAATAGTGTAGTTGAATTTAGATATTGATATCATATTTTGAGATTTAAGGGATTTCAGCAGAATTGATAAAAAAAAAACCAATAAAAGGCAAAACCCTTATTTTAAGCCTTATTTGTATAAGTATTATGTTCTTGTAATTTATAATGTAAATATAAATAAACTAATATAAATATAAATACTATTATAATTTTTCTTCTTAATAAATAAACTAATTTGTATATTTTAATTTTTTTTGATTCATTTGTCATATAAAATTGAAATAAATATATAATTTTAAGTTAGATATAAACAATTAAAAATTAAAATCTTATATACATAATAAAAATTAAAAATATAAAATCTTAAAATTTAATATAAAATGTAAAACTTAAATTTTAGAATCAAACTTAAAAAATAATGATATCTATTTTTTTTAAATAAATTACAATCTATAATCAATCAAATTTCAAATTTAAAAAACAAATTTTGATGTAAAATTAAAAATAGAAACATTTAAAGTTTAGAGTTATAATTAAAATATAGAAATGTAAATAACTATAAAATAGAGTATAATTAAGAAAAATAAAACTTCTAATTTTAAATTAATATAAATAAAATATAATACAATATAAAATTGAGAAGTAAATATAAAATGTAAAAACTTATGTAAAATAAAAAAATTAAAGATAGAGATAATCAATTCTTTAGTTTTTATTTTAAAATAATAAAAAAATAAAATTTAAAATTGTATTTTTTAAGTTATTCTTTCATGTGAAATGAAGATATTTTAATTTTTAACTAAAATTCTTAATTTGACAAGAAAACTAAACTTCCTATAGTGTAAATAATCATCATTGATTACAAAATATTCAATTATTTCTATTTTTGTTAGAAAATATTTTATATAATTGTTAAATTTACTTTATTTATCAATTATTATTATTTTTTTTTTTAGGCAAAAGTGGCAAGCCACTATAATATTTTATAATATAAATCTGATTCAAAAAATATTTTATTTATCAATTATTAATCAAATGTAATAAAAAAAATTCCAATTCTGTAGTAAAGTAGTATTTGCTTCAGTTACTCTAGTGGTCACCTATCCCTTCAAACATGCTCTCTTTTAGTATTGAAGATTTGACTGATATTTTACTAGTGATAAGCTTTAACAACTCATTAGAAGGTTTATATGCTTTCATATATTATGCTGAAGTGCTCTGATTAGTTGGTTAGAATGCTCTACTTAATGTAATCTTATGAAAATATTTTTTGAGCTCTATGAACATGTTAAGTATGAATTTATGGCTATAAGTACCATACTTCAATATTCTCTTTGAATAATTTGGCATCCGCCAATGTTGTTTTTGAAATTGCACTCCATACACACATTGCAATCGTAATGCTTTAAGATTTTCTTTTATAGTGAATCTTAGCGCACTATTAATATAGTATTTCAAGGTTGATTCACTCCATAATTGTGATATTAAGTTTAATGTTCTATTCTATTTATCGTAGTTTTAAACAACATCTAATTTTCTATAATAGTTTGAATGCCCTAATTTTTTTATCACATAAATATTTTTACATAATGTTAGTGAAACCAACTTTAAATCATTTCAATCTAGACCATAATATAAATAATGTTATATAATATTAAAATATGTTTATATTTAATCTTTAATTTCCTATCGGCTTATCTCTTGAACCTCATATAGGTGCAAGTGCTAGTAAAATAGAAAATAGTATCTCTTCTTTGTAGATATATATTACAATATTTTGAAAGTCGTATTACTCGTAATATCCACGCGAAGTCTGACCTCACGACATGCTTACATTAAAAAGCAGCAGAATTGCATGTTGTCAGAGGATGGTGTACGTGCAGCCCAGGTTGTCTGGAATAAATCTGCACCTTACATGTTTGGTTATTCGAGCTCCTTCAGAAAACACTGCGTGTAGAAAAGAGAAAGATGCGTCGAGAGGTATATTCCCAAGTTGGAAGGAGTCGTCGTATAGCTGGCACTTCACTCTCACATATTTTATATACTAGCACTTGCACCCAAAGGAGGTGCAAGGGGTACACCGATAGGTGTTTGATTCGAAAGCATTATTGAATCTTTGCATAATAAAGGTAAGTGTTTAAAAGTGTATTGGATATTTACATGCTTAATAATTTTGAATGAATTAGCTATTAAGTTGTATTTATTTATTTATTTTTTCAAACGAGTTGTTTATTGAACTTGTTGGCTTAGCCTCTTAGGTATTACAATCACAACTGTTTCTAGCTTCATGAACCAACCTAGCTTCAAAACATACCCATAGTCTCTTTTGGAAATATGTTTAAATGGTACTACAACAACTTCCAAGTGGTGGACACTATGTTCAGATTTGTGGTCATTGTAAATTTAGAATTCAAGCTCAAACAATCAAGCGAAAATCCACTTGTGCAAGATCACTCAAGAAGGCATCAAATTTTGTCCGAGTGCAGATGATAAAGGCATTCCTGAAGCACAAGTGCTAGCATATATTTAAGAGATAAAAAGAAAACCAAGGAGTAGGTCATCAATCAAATCATCCGTTGTTAAGGGATGAATCCCCCTCCACCGCCTTCTCATTTTCAACTTACAAAGAACCATTCATTTTTGCCTATACCTAAAAAATAACATGTGGCCTCTACACATAAGAGATCAAAGAGACCATTGAAAATTTTATTTCAAAATGAGTCTACAAGATTGCCGATGAAGACATTGCAAGACCTGTCTATCCTAAAGGATTGGCATTCAATGTTGTTCACCATCCAGATTGACAAAAAAATGGTGAAATCAATTAATGAGGCTTTGAAAGGGTGCATGGGCACAAGTTTTGAGGTGTGTAGAAACTTATTGAATAAAGAGATAAAATTTGTTAAGGACTTCTTCAAGCTCATAAAGGATTTGTGGGTCAAACCAACAATTTCCATAGTTTCTAATGGATGGTAAGATGCAAAAATGGCACATTGATCAATGTCATTAGGCTGTCTCTAAAGGGGCAATGTTTTTGAGAGTAGTGAATTGTGATGGAGAGGTGAGGATGAAGAATTTATTGCTAACATTCTTTGTTGAAAGCCATTGAATAACTACCACTTCCAAATGTTGTGCAAGTTATAATAGACAATGCCAAAAATTGTAGGGTGGCTGAGATATTGGTTGAAGAAAATTATTCACACATTTTGAGGACACCTTGTGTTGTTCACTCCCTCAACCTAATGCTACAAAAATTGGAAAAAAAATTGATTAGATCAAACTAGTGTACAATGTAGAGGCCAAAGAGATCTAAACGTTCATTGCCAACCACCATATATAGCAATGCATATTTAAAAAATTATCAAAATTGGATTTGTTCAAGGTAAACTAACTAATAAACACGTTTCACTTTAGTAATTATTTTTAATTTTAATTTTTGTGAAAAAAAAGTATATTGATTTTATTTTTGTGAAGGTTTGTAAGACATTTTCCAATATGGTCATCAGCCCAAATTAGTCCATATGAAGTCAATCTAGCACTGCAAGGGAAACAAAGAACAAGCAAATGATCTTAGATGACATTTGGTGGGATTGTGTTGAGTATCTCCTTGCTTTCCATTGAGCCCATATTGAGCATGTTTCGTTGTACCAAAATGGATAGGCCTTATTTGGGTAAGGGATATGATAGCATCAACTCCATGATTTTGAAGATGAAAGTCATCATAACTGCAAAAGAACAAGATCCTAAAGAATAATTCTTCAAGGAACTACACAAAACCATTGACGAGAGATAGAATAAATTACCACTCTGCTGAATATAGAAAAAATAAGTTGAGAGATATCATTTTGTAGAAGATTAAATATTTTCTAAAGTAAAAATATAATAAATTTAATTGAATTAAAAATTGCTGAAAATGGAAACAAAAATGATTGCTTAAATAAGGTAGATAAGCATGAAACAAGGTTAGAAGTTGGAATGAACATGATAATTACAAAACAAAGCATAAATTTGTAAAGTTCATAACCTCCCGATCATGCACTTCTCAACTTATGAAAAGTGGTGCCCCCATGACATCCTGATTGGTTCTTAAGTTGTGCAGAGCGGTGACATTGTGATTTCAGGTTGGTTCATAAGTTATAGAAAACGTCGACTCTCTAACTTCGGATTTTTCATCTAATAACTCATGAAGGATAAAAACTTTGGGGACAAGCTACGCAACCAATTTAGCAGTGATAGGAGCTAGCACATTCCTTTAGAATATAATATGTTCTAATCTAAAGGATATTATAGATCATTAAATATCCAGTGCTATTAAGTTAGTTTGTGGGGTGACAACATGAGTGTTGATAAGAACTAAGGCACAATTGATGGCGTCCAAATTAAATAGATTTGACTCTTGGATGAAGGAGTCCATTCTTTGTGTACCATCAACAAATTTTTCTTTTATCTTCAGAATGGGGCTCCTTGCAAATGATGATTTCTGGAATGAAGATCCTCAGCCAATCTACCAACCTGACTTGACAGAAAAAGAAATGGAACTATTCGACATTATTTCAAGCCTCTTCACAGTCGCATGGGATCTTAAATGAAGCTATGATAGCTATGAGAGTGATGTTTATGAGATGGAAGGAGAATGAGACCGAGAAGAGCTACACAAAATATTTTTAGAAATTTAGATGGAAGAAGATAGAGCAGTGCTTGAAGAATTTCTTGATGAAATGCAAGATTTGCTAAGTATGATTCGAGTTGATGGAGCTCTAGTGTTCTGATTTTGAATGATGCAATATATTTTCTTCTAAAAGGTCATGGAAACGGTAATATGTTATAAATAAACCTGTTTTAGTTACTTTCTTATAACGGTTATTGTCGAACAACTGTTAATTCTTGGCAACGAACACTTTCTTACGAATATATATGTACCTCTTTTAAAATTGGGGGGAGGAATTTTTCTTTTTTGGGATTTTTGTAAGGGTAATGAATAGTTTTTTGTTTTCGGTCTTGATTTATCATATCGAGATGGAAGGTTTGGATTTTGCAATTTTGTCCAAGAAATAAGGTGGATTTTCTGAGATTTTGTACTTATTTATATCTCTTTGTGACTGAATATTTTCTTAAGTTAATTCCAATCATTCTTGGATAATTTGATTTGATATAATAGACTATGATTGTGGATATTGAATGAAATTTGAATCTCGAATGCTTAAACACCATCTGTAAAGGATTGCTATCATTTTCCTGTTTATTTCTTGTGGCCATTGTTCGTGGATGTGGGTAATCAAACTTTGTTTTATTTATCTTCATTCTCTCTATTTTAAATCAGTTTTTTGCATCTACTTTCATGGTTATGGGTAGGTGTTAGTACCTTTTTTTCTTTCATATTAAAAGAACACCCCATTTTATTCACTGCACATCTTTTGAAGGTAGTTGCGCCTTGTAAAACAAGTAGACTAGAGCACTCGCAAATACTATTGCAAGTGACTTAGTTGTTGGTTGGATTTTTTACTTTTGTGGGGAAGGGAGTAACAAACCAAAGTGACAAATCAGTTAACCAACCGGAGTAAAATTATACTGATTTGCTTTGTTGTTGAAAATGAACTAATAAATATTTTCATAGTATACTTGTAATATAATCATTTTTTTATTTCTATAAGACCTTTTAGGGAATATTAACAAGAGATGACTAACAAATATATGAACAACTAGAAAATTCAATTAATTTTTATATATTTCATAAAATTTTATGTGTCTGTTTAATATAATTTATGTATAATTGTCTAATGTTGCACATACTCTAAAAACTTAATAGTGGTAGATTTGTGTTGTTTTGTGTGTGTTGTAATGTTAATTCATGAAGGTTCACCTTAGGGACATTGTTGTACTAAGCCAAAAATTATTATATTACAATCCACACATCTCATCTTGTGCATTTTATCTATAACCATTGAACTTGCTAAAATTTTGGTAGACCACCTAGATTGTATAATACTTAAAATAAGGTTGACACAAAATTTTGGATTCAATTATGTACACTTGTTATGTCTAATTAACTTAATAAATAAGGACATATTATCTTTTTGTTAGCTTCAACCCAACCACTAAACTAACTTCCCTCTACTTGATTACCATAATGTGAGCTAAATGTCCTAGACTCAAAGAAGGTAAATCTTGATCATCTAATATGATGGCATTTAACAAAAATAAAGGTTATGATATCAACATTGTGATTATCTAGTACACCCCTAATTAGTTTAATAATCACAAATAATTAATTGGTTTTGTTGAGTCATTGGCATTGAGGGAATCAAACATTGCGATGACATTAAACAGATTAGATTTAACAATTGTGACCCTTCCACAAACCCATTAGTAGACATCTCAACTTCTTTTTGATTTTTTCCTTGATTATTTGATTTTAAAGAAAGATATTACATGCAGTTGAATATTAGAGAAAAGTATCACGGTGAACTTCAAGATCTATTTTACAAGAATAGGGGTCTCATGAAGCTAAAAAAGAAGAAGTTTAGAATTAAATAAAATATTTTTCTCAATAATAGAAACTCCTAATTTTTAGTTCCAAATTTCAAGTAGGTGTAAACCTCTCTCGCTAGAAATTGTCTTCCATAAACTATATCCATATCAGTTTATTTTTATTATTTTATATTTATTTACTTTGCTAATTTAAAAAATAAAATCTATAAGACAAGGGGAAGCGTTATAACTAATTTCACGCACTCATAGTGCTTAACTATACATCACATTTTTTTGTTATTATGTCTATAAGCAACATAACTTCTTAAGAAATATTTTATGTCTTTTGGATAGTAATAATGTTCCATGTAGAATTTATTAAGAACCTAAGAGTCAAAAAGTGGGCATTTCAAAGTGTCACCTGAATTCATAGTAGTTGTGCACAAATATCCTAATAGTAGTGTACAAATGGACCAATTATGAACCAAAATTGGTACAAGAGAATCAATCATTTCAAAGTGCCACCTGAATTCATAGTAGTCATGCAGAAATTTCCTAATATTAGTGTACAGATGGACCAATTATGAACCAAACTATTAAAAGAGAATCAATCCTTTCAAAGTGTCGCTTGAATTAATAGTAGTCATGCACAAATGTCCTAATAGTAGTGTACAAATGAACCAATTATGAACCAAAACTATAAAAAGAGAATCAAAACTTATTAATGAACTTTTAGTTATCATTTTTTTAGCTCTTTTAAAATTAGTAATTGAAAAATTGAGTGAACAAAAAATACACATCTATTAGAACACACCCCACTATTAATATTCTTCCCTTAACAACCAACTTCCATAAATCATAATAAACCTAAATTTATTATAAACTTTATAAATCATCCACTTCAAAATAATCTTAAAGAATCTCATCAAATTCACTCCATAGGACCTTACCCAAAGAACTTGAGGGTTTCTCTTAAAATATGAAATGACGTCACCCACATTTTCAATCGGAGGCCTCTTGGCAGCATATTTTGAACAGCCCCAGGCATTCTCTCCATTTACACATTTCTGGTTTTTCTTTTATCATCCATGCCCTTCAGAGAAAAAGTTCCTTCTTATGCTTAATATTATTCGTCTACAAAACAATTGCTAGATCCTCCATTCGCAGCTTAAATATCATACCCTGAAGCGAAAATAAAGTGGTCGTTCTCCATTCTCTCTCTTTTTTTTTTATGAATAGTGCCTTTTCAATTAATAAAATATCAAAGTTACATATCCACAAAAAAGGGGCCAGGGGAAATAAGAATCACCCCGCAAAGTTCACACGGCCAAGCTGAAAACAACGCACAACTATTCATAAAACAAAAACAGGCATATAGCCATTATGAAGCAAGAGCAATGGCAGAAGGAGGAGGATCTTTATCATTAGAACCCCATACATTATTGGGGTTAACAGGAGGGTCGGGAAGCGACCACGCATCATCTTCAACTTCTTCTTTTTATTTCTCTTCCACCCTGGGCGGCGAAATGGCCAAAGCCAGGCGGGGAAACTTCGAGGAGGTGGCAGGAGGCCAAGCAGAGCCATGACGAGAACTAGGAGCATCAGGAGGGGCAGATTGAGCTGGAGCTGGAGACCAACCAGAAGAACGACGAGGCAGAGAATCCGAGCAGCGCCACCATCCATCGCCACCACCTCTCGGAGAGTGGTGGCGGGGTGCCTGCGAATGCGGGGTGCGTGAGAGGCGCGCCGAAGAGCTACGCCTGCGGCGGTGACCTCTGGGAGGATAGTAGAAATGGCATTAGGAGGAACCTGTGCAACAGTACAGGGAGCATTGCCCCAATGATTGAACAACTCCTACAGGTGAGCCACTTCGAGAGCCACTTTATTGGCCTGAACTTGAATCTGTATCATAACATTATTACAAATGCAAGCTTTGTTATACAGAGCAACATTCGTATCAAGAAAGCTGTGAGAAAAAATAATAGCATTCCTATCTTTCCATAACGCGAACAAAATCTCCATCCTGAAAGTATGCCAAATCTGGGTAAACTTGGAGGGAAGTCTAGGGGAATCTCCTAAGAAAATCATGTGCCAAGAGAAAGGTTCAAGCTGAATAGGTTTGAAGAAATCATGAATCCACTGCCAATACTGTTGAGCTCTCCTACAAAACCAGAAGATGTGCAAAAAAGATTCAGGGTGACCACAGAAGGGACAGTGAGGGTCTTGAACACCCAGATGTTTGAGCGTAGGGCCAACTGGGAGCCCATGATAAAGCAGACACCATGCAAAAAGAGCCATCTTAGGCTCCGTAATGGTAGCCCAGATGGTTTGAAAGCAAGAGCTCCAGTGAGATGTGGAGGAATGAAGATGCCATCTCTGATTAAGGGTATCCACCATCGACAGATGAGGAGATAACCACCTATAGCCCAGCCTTGGCTTATAATTGCTGAAAGGCATGGAAGGATACCATTTCCAATCCTTCCACCAAGGCCTGACAGATTGAATGCCAATTTTATGAAGCAAGTTGGCAGGAATCGCAGAGACCAAAAGATCAAAAGTCTGGTGATCAGAATGAGCCAGACGATACTGCACCTGCATATCCTCCCATGATCGGAGACCCATAGAGGCTCTAGAGAAGAGGTCCTTGGGAGTCTAAATGCCACATTTGAAAAAATGCAAAGAACTAGCCCCTTGAGTTTTGGCCAAAGGGATGCCTTGAATAGAAAACAACGGAGACCACCAGAGGCTCTGCTGATTGAAAGAAAGACCATTGTGAAAGGCATCACCATCTGATTGGAGCCAAGGCTTAAAAGCTTCCCAAGCTTTCCAAATGCTCTTGATGATGAAGGTACCTTGAATTTGAACAGGTTCTTTCATAGGGTAAAAGCACAAAGCTATGTCACATTTCAAGACCTCTTATCAGCACAGCTAAATTTGAGTATTTCTAAATAAAAATTAATTTTTGTCAAACATATGGTCTAGCTAGATTCATTCTAGCTAAGCTAGATAAGTGGTTAAACTTTTCCAATTGGAAATGTCTATTAAATGCATGTTTTATACCAATTACCAAAGAAATAAAATTATTTCAGAAAAAATGATGTTTCAATAACCCCTACTCTTTTTTATGACATTTTTAAAAAATATTAAAAATACCCTTTTGTAGAGCTCATAGTCTAGATTATTTTCATATAAAGTTTATAATATTTTGATTAGATCTAATCTATTATAATTTCAAAATACAACAAGTAGGTATTTTATCATTCGAGAAGATGTTGCTTCAAATAAATAAAAAAATAGTAAATCATATCAAAAAAATTTAAAATTTATATTTAACACTAGAGGAGAGAG
>MU224633.1:92909-108597 GCA_018584345.1 Thuja plicata | reverse complement strand
TTAGTTTACATCATCCTCAAATTCTAAATACAAATGCCACCTTTTATGTCGTTAAAGTTGAACAGTTTGCATGTTGTGGTCCTTTTCCTTTATAAAAGTGTGACACAGGTTTGTACTTTTACCCCATAGTGAGTAAGGTCTGGAGACCAATGCCCTTCCAAGCCGGCCTGTGAACTGGGAAACCCGAAGAGATGCAATGTCTGACAATAATTTTCTAGGCCTCATTACCAGTAAGAGCATGGATAATCCACTTCACATAGAGAGCATGCCCCTACCTCTGAGTGGAGAGAAGGCCAAGGTCACCCAAGTCACGAGGAAGGCAATAGAACTCCTAGGCAACCCTATGAAAACCATGGCCGTCAGCACCAGAGACCCAAATAAAATCTCAAAGAAAACGCTCCAACTTGAGGTAAGAAGCCTTTGAGGGAGACCAACAAGAGGAGTAGTAGACATGAGTAACAGCCAAAACTTTGGAACAAATCTGAAACTTTCCAGCAAGGGAAAGAGGCTTGCAGATCCAATATTGCATCTTTTTTCAATCTTGGTAATCAAACCATTTCATAAATCCACAGAGGAGCCATGGAAAGAAAAGGGAATGCCTAGGAAATGAAAGACTTCCCCATGCTGAACCCATTTCCAGCCAAAATTGTTAAGCCAGGTAGGGGTTGGAAGAAAATACTGTCTGAAACAAAGGGTTTTAGACCATTGAATAGCAGATCCAGAGGCTTGACAAAAGGTGTCCAGGCACTGCAAGGCATTGGATATGTTCTCCTCATCCTCAATAAGAGTGAGAAAGGAGTCATCATCAAAGTGGGCATTAACAAGCTGGGAAGAGGAATCAGGAAGGGAAATGCCACGAACTAAACCAGAGGAGACAAAGTTGGCAAGCAAGTACCCAAAGCCTTCAGTAGCAAGCACATATAAGATAGGAGCCAGCGGACAACCTTGCTGGATGGATCGAAAAATCCCAAAAGTATCAGATTGGGACCCATTGATGGTAATGCAAGTAGAGGCATCGCCAAAAAGCATTTCCATAGACTGCAAAAAGTGAGGACCGAACCCAAGAGCTTGAAGCATAGCAAGAATAAAGGACCATTCAATGCGGTCATAGGCTTTAGCAAAATCAATTTTGAGAAACAGGGTAGCCTGCTTAGAATGGCGAGCCCATGCCATCCCTTCCTAGACAACAATAATGTTGTCAAGAATATACCTAGACTTAATAAAACCAACTTGCTTAGGGCGGACAATAAGAGGAAGGAGATGTCTGATTTTAAGAGCTAATGCTTTGGCTATTATCTTGTAGGAGACGTTCAACAAGGTGATGGGCCTCCAATTGCAGATATCCTTGGGATCACCAGACTTAGGTATGAATTTGATATTTCCTTTATTAATTAAAGCGCCCAAACTTTTATTGTGAAAGGCCTCGAGATAGACTTTGTGCAGGTCAGGACCAACAACATCCCAAAGATGTTTGTAGAACTCACAGGGGAAGCCATCGCATCCTGGAGATTTATCATTGACCATAGAGAAAGCCACTTCTCTGAGGTCAAAGATGGTAAGCAATTGCTCACAAAAGGCAGTTGCTCAACTGCTAGGTGGTTTGGAGTAACAACAATACAAGCCTTCATAGCATCTTCCCATGCCGCAGAATTACCCTATGAAGCAAACACTTGTTCAAAATGCTGAACAAAAGCTTGCAGAATGGCCAGAAGCTCTGTAAGGGTGTCAGATCCTTGCTTAATCTTTTGAATACCAACATTGGTATGACGGGCTTTGAGAGCATGAAAAAAAATCCTTAGAGGTTTTATCGCCCACCTCCAACCAGTGGAGGTGAGCTTTGATTTGAGCTCCACGAGAAGCATAGGCATCTGCAATCTGTTTCTCATGACGGAGTTGGGCCAGCTCAAGCTGGAGAGTAGAATCAAAGGGATTCGATGCAAGCAAATTAGAAACATTGCGAAGAGCCTTAGTTTTAGCTTCATAAGCACGCTTTCTGTAACAAGCTAATTGCCGACCATAAATGTGAAGAAATCTAGCAGTGCGAGTAATGGCATCATTCCACCATTGAATCCAACCAAGATGAGTGTGGAGTCGAGGCTCTAAATTCCAGACTTGAAGAATGTGAGCAATAGTGGAGGTATGCATCAACACAGATGTGTTGAGATAAAACTGCGTTTGGGCAGCCCTTCTGGCAGAAAACTGCCAAGTGATGGAGAAATAAATGGGGAAGTGGTCTGACAAGGTAACATCTATCAGAGGAATGACAGGTAGGCCTCGATCTTCAGAAAAAGAGAAAAAATATTGAGCCATTATCATAGCACGATCTAGCCTCTTAAATATACGGTCAGAGCCAGCTCTGAAATTGGACCAAGTACGCCAAACCCCACCCTGCTGGCGGCGGTTAGCATTGGGATAAAAAAGGCCCAATTTATTTCACATGTGATACCAAGATTCTCTCTCTAGCTGTCCAGTGAAAAGGCGTAATTCCTTCCTTGTCAGAGGCCAACTCAACCATATTAAAATCCCCACACATAACCCAAGTGGCAGGAGGCAGATTGTCTGCCAGCCAGCGCCAAAGTTGAGATCTTTCGACAACATCATCGGGGGCGTAAACATTAATGACACCAAAAGAATGATTATGAAAAGAAAGAAAAATCCAGGTGACACACTGAATCAGATCAGAACCATGAGCAATAATAGAAGAATGAAGGTGAGGTGTCAAAATAGTTATAACACCACCTTTACCAGCTTTATGCTGAGAAGAAAAAACAATGTCGTCCAGCCATATGACACGACAGGTAGAGTTAAGAAGAAACCCAGAGATCTTAACCTCCTATAAACATAACACGTCCAGACTGTGAAGTCTATGGCGGGTATCCCATACATAGTACTTTCTGGAGAGGTCAGTTAGACCTCGCACATTCCATGACAAAAAATTCATAAAAACTCTTGCATGGATTCCTTGTCCCCAAGAGAGGAGAAGCAATTCTACAAAAAGGCTGGTACAGAGCCAAAGCTGGGCAGTAATTCTCTAGAAGAAGTAAACTGCCTTTTATCTAGGTCGTCTGTGTGTCCATCAGGACTGCGAGACCGATGCAAAGACCAGGAGAAAACTGAAGAGTCCACTGGTGGTGCAAGCACCACTTCTAGAGTGGAAGGCTTTGCAGCAGGGCTTTTCCCCTAAATAACAGGGTTTGAAACAAGCGGCGATGGAAAATCACTGGAAGAAGGAGATTTTCCAGCTGAAGGTTCCAAAGGCGACACCATAGCTGAAGTAGCTTGTGCAATCTTGGAGCTTGAGGCATTCCTACCTTTTCGTGAAACTGTAGTCCATTCTTCTTTTTTTCTAGCTTTCATATTTTTGGTCAGTGCTTCCTTTGGCGGTGGCTTAACTCGAGGGGTAGTTAACGGACAATCCTTAATCTTGTGTTTTTTTGATTGACACCGATAGCAGGTGTTGGGAAGGTTCAAATAGAGCACTTTTTGAGAAATGGTGAGGGCACCAATCTGGATTTCAATAGTGTCTTTGAGGTCCCTAGAAAGGTCGACCTCAACACAGACACGCTTCTGGGGACGGGCATTGAAAAATTTGTCATGTTCCATGACAATGACCTTACCAAGGGTTTTAGCAATGAACTCAATGAACGGCCAACATGGCAAGGGGAGACCAGGAAATTTGACCCAAATAGGAACCCTAAGTTTTTTATTGTCCGAGACGGTGAAGTGTCGAGACCATCTCTGGAAAACAAGCAGGGAAGACCTAACAGTCCAGGGTCCACGGTTAAAAACCGCTTCCACCTGAGAAGGGTTAGAAAAACGGAAAAGAAAAAAACCTTTGGTAAGGTTTTGCACACCGTCAAGGCGGACCCCATGAGGGGTCCAGCTCTTGTTAACCCAATCTTTGAGGATACTTTCAGGAGGAGTATGACCCACAAAATATCCAATCAGAGTATACTTTTCTAACCATTCACATGCAGAATCAAATTCTTGCAGATTAAGAACAATATCAGGGTTACCTCGTGAAAGACCTTTGGGATGAACTTGCGAGGACATTTGTTGAGAGGAGGCACCATGGCTTTCCGAATCTTCAACTCATGAACTAGCAACAACTGTTGGGCCGAAGTTGGCCGGAGCCATACTAAAAGCTAACCATAATGCAAAAATCCCGCAGTAAATGTGGTATGACAAATGGAAAGCTCAGAGAAAAGACACAGATAGGACGCCGTACGCATGAAACCCTAGCAGAGTGAAAAAACTCTTTTCTCTCTTTTCATTCTCTTCTTTTTTAACCACCATAGAAAAAATAAACCGACCAAATAATGCATTGGAAGATTCTAGATCAATAATCAACAATATGCAGAGAAGAATACAAACAATTTGTAGAATTCTGAAAGTAGGGGAAAGAGTGCATCCTAGATCTGACCTCAATCTTTGTACCATGAGTGTAGACAATTCAATAGAGCAGATGTTTCATTGAAATCAACTGCACCCGATTTTTGATTGGCTTTGATTTTTTCGGCATGGAAAACAACACGGCAAGTTTTTCCCGGCATCCGACATGACAAAATCTGGTTAATCTTCCACTGTACTGGTGATTGAAGATGGTAATCGGTGGTCGAAACAGTTTGCACGTGGGAGACCCAAAAAACCATACTTCTGTGCAAAAGATGGTAACCGACGATTGAAATAGTTTGCAAGTGTGAGACAAAAAAAAAAAACTGGACTTCCATATAGAAAACCAATTGATAATCCATTTTCAGGCGTGAGGCAAAAAAACCGAGCGTGAAAAAAATCCTATCAGGCCATACACGAGCAAGCTTGCAAGGGAAGCCTATCGACTTAATAAGAATTTTCATAGTTGGTAGTTTAGTAAAGTTTGTTTGGTTATGGATTGGAATTGTATTTTGCATCAATTATTGTTCGGCTTCCCTAGGAGGTCTTGGAATGAAGAATAATTCATTGAATATTATGTTGTTCTATTTTAATATGGCGACGAGAAAACAAATACGAACTTTCTTTGTCTTGTCTAAAGCACTCCCGATAATGAGAAGTAGAGACGAGAGGGGTTCCATAATTAGTACACTTTTAACAATAAAGTAGCTTTTTATATAGTGACATTGATCAAAGAAATTTAATTTTTTTTTATTCATTTTCAAATAAGCATCTGTTTTGGTGCAAGTGTTTTTATTTCACTAGCCGACCAACTAATTAGAACAAAGCATTATTATTATTTTTTTAAATATTATAGTTAATTCTCAATATTTATTTTTAATAGTCTCAAAATATAATTTTACTGATTTCTTATTATACAAAATTTTTAACATCGTGACAAAAAAAAATCTAAAGGCTTTGTTAATATCATTCTTTAAGTTTTTGCTAGAAGTCACTTCCTTCTTTTTGGAAGGCTATAATAGGTTGAACTCCAAATCTCTGGTAAGCTACAACGAAAATGAGACTTACATCTATACTGGTGGAATGTTCTTCTGCAATGCATTTGATTTTTTAAAAAAATTTATGGGTTTTAATCTGTAGATCTTTCTTAGGTTTTTTGTGACCTAGGGATTTGAATGAAGCAGAAGATGAAAGGGAGTTCACATACGAAGAGGGAGATGAAAGAGGGCTAGAGTATTGCGGAGATCTTCATGAGGAATTGTGTTCTTGTGGAAATGGGCAGCAACAACTGCCAAAACTCTAGCACCGTCAACAACTGTTGTGCTAAAGATGGTCTGAGCCATCAAAAAGACCTAGTGAATTCCTGTAGTAAATGTGGTTTGAAAGCAATTGAAAGACTAGCAGTATGGAAACCCTAAGGACAACCTAGGAAGGAAACACAACCATAGATTTATAGAGCACTCCCACCACCATGGACAAACCCTATACTTGCAGAGCATTCCCACCCAACAACTTCAAAATTTTGAGATGGTAGAATATCGGTCGAGATATCCTTATTAAGACTTCTAATTTTAAAAAAAAATCATAATTTAAAACTTTTGACAAATTATGTAATCTTCTAACAGTTCATCCACTTTTTTCTCTAAATCAAGAAAATCTACTTCTTCACTTTCTTGGTTTCCTTGATCAAAGATGTTATTTGGCCATGATAGTGTGATTTGAACCATGTGTATTATATTTTTTTCCATCACTTGTAGAGAGATCCTCCCCCTTTCATGTGATTTGAACCATGTGTATTATATTTTTTCCATCACTTGTAGAGAGATCCTCCCCCTTTCTTGTGGCCTCCTTTCTTAGTTGTCAAGCATGCCCCCACATAAAAAAACCTTCATTCTCCCTATTGTTATCCTTTGCTTTCGTGCATGATATGTAGTTTAATTTCCCCAAATTAGAATCGTAACTAAAGAAAAGTTAATAAGGTTCTTAAAGGAATATCAATTTCGTAACTACCCTTCACTCCACCACCATCATTGAAAGTCATGCATGTCTTCATCAAAGAAATGTCACCCCAATATTTAGTTTTTAATGAATGCCTTAAAGGAGATCTTCAAGTCAAATTTCAATGCAAAATAACAATAAATTCATGATACAATGACATTGAATATAATCAATAAATCTATTTTTTAAAATATTGAATATGCATCAACAATTGTATTTTAAATAAAGATATACATAGATATGAAAATAAAAAGGGTCGTGACATCATTTGATTGACATAATTGTCCCACCATGTTTATGTAATCTTATTCTATTTGCTTGAGCAACTAATTGTTGTCTGTCTTTCTAATTCAGTTGCTTCATGTTTTCTCTAAACTCATCAATAATTTAAAAAAATACATTTCTTACATTTTTGTTAATTTTCGCATTTATTAAAATGATATTATCAATTGAAACTTTTCTCAAAATCAATCATTTATTTATAAATTGCAATTATTATTAAATTTTGATTATGAAAATCAATTATTTATTGATTAACTAACCCAACAATTATTATAAGTGTGATTAAATCCGTTACCCTAAAGGTAAGGTGGTTGAGGAGGTCAAGGTTGTTATGCCTGATCTCGGTTTGAAAATAAAAGGAAAGGAGATATTCTTTTATAGTCCACAATGCCAGCCATGCATTTTTGGGTCTACATATGGTGACAACAATATTGGACTGCCCCGTATTCCTTGCAGGAGGCACCTAACTATACAACGAGGCATATATACCTTACCCCTATAGAATTTGAACTTATGACCTCTCTTTCAAGACCCAAAGTTCTCCTATCACTAAACTACCAAAAGAAATGCTTGATAAGAAGTAATCCTTGTGTGATGGCACAAGTAAGTCAATGCGATCTTGTTGTTTTATAATAGTATGTATGTTACTAGAGAAGAAAGATAATCACACGCATCCACTTGCCGTCTTTGACAGGGGCACTCAACAATTTCCTCCCTCTTTCCTCTCATTTATTTACCTCCCTCCCCTCTTCTTCCATTCTCAATTCACAATTCCTTCTTCACAAAGTTCCTCTTCTCTGCTAATCACAAGCGCATTCATTAATGGAAAATTGGTTCTGGTCATGTGTAAACCCTTCCAAAACAGCTAAGCTAATCCGATTTGGTGGCAGAAGAAGAAATAGAGCGTGGAAATACATAAGTTCTTCTGCCCATGCAAAAATTGCGCTGTGTGGTGACTGAGTCAGAGATGAGTAGAATTCATCCGTTGAAGAAGCAATCCAAGGCCATCGAATTCGTATGCATGTTATACAAAAGAGTATCTGATGATTAATTATGGGGAGCAATTTTGGTGTGGCGGCATCCAAAATAAATTGTTTGACTGGCTTGTCATTATGACTTTCATACGGTGAAGAGAAAACATAAGCTTATTTGTCTAGTCAAGCCAGATTTGTAATCTAGCCTCTTCCCATGCAAATTTATTAACTTGCACCTAGATCTATAATAATACATTAGAATAAATAATTGTTTTAGAAAAGAAAAAAACATATTGATCTATAGAAAAATTAGCAAAGATTAAATAAATTCTACATTTCCATGTGCTAAAGAAAATCTCCATTAAAATATATGCTAAATCTAGTCGAATTTTAGAGTTACAAAAATCCCCTAGAAGAATCATATACCAAAAGAAAAGGTTATGTCAAAATAACTTGAAAAAAATTAAATCTAAGTTCAAAATTTCTAGGTATTAGGACAAAATTAGAAGAGATGCTTAAAAAAATTAAACTAACCACAAAAAGGGAAATAAGAATCTCAGCCAACCAAACGAGAAATTATAGACTCGAGGCCTTGGAAAATAATACAAGAAGAAAAATGTGTCAATTTTGGTCCTAGAATAGCTGACCAAATGGTGTGAAATTTGGTTGCTGCATACAAATTGGCGATTGCAAATGTCATTTAAAAAAAAATCTAGCACCATGGGTAGATGTAGAGAGAGCCAATGATATGCATGCTGGTATTTATAATTATAGAGGGTGACGTTTGGACACCACTTTAAATTTTACCACCGAGGCTCGGAGTAATGGATTCTAGTTTTGTGAGCCATATATGTTGAAATTGTCCCCATGACTATAGATTTTTTTTCATAATCCTAGTTAGAAATATTAAAATTAGCCTTAATTTCACTCCATGACATGAGACTCATAGAATTTCTTGAGAAATGTTTTTGCAAACATTGACTTCCTTTCTTGTGAAATCTCAAGTCCCATACCTAAGGAAATGTAGCCAAAGGGTGATTTTGATCTTGTAGAATGAGGCCACTATATATTTTGTTGCTTGACGGAAGTTCCATTATGAAAGTCTAAACTATTCCTTAAAATATAAGGTTTCAAAGCTTCCCAAGCTCTCCAAATTATCTTAACAACAAGACTTCCTTCAATGTGATCCACATTCTTCACAATGATCACAGTGAGAGGGGTTGGAAATGCAATCCCCTTCCAAGTAGGTTACCCAACTAAATATACAAAAGAGATACAATGTTGAAGTGGTTAGAAATTTTTAAAGGCTTCCATCTCTAGTGAGGGCATGGATACTATATTTGATACAAAATGTCAAACATTGTCTCTCAACTTGCATATAATCCCTAACCCTCTAGATTCAAGAGAGCGACAACAAAATTCTTAAGGGACTCGATGAAAACCCTTTTGATTCTTTGAGAAGGCAAAAAAAAATCATGAAGAAGCATTTTCAACCTCATGTAGGAGGCTTTAGAATGAACCCGCATGAAGAATAGTAGATGTGGGCAACTACACAAATCTTTGAGTAGACATGAAATTTCTTGTCAAAGAAAGGAACTTCGTGGTCCAATATGAAAACTATTTTCAAGTTATGAAAAACTATGAATTCTAAAAAATAATTAAAATCCAGAAGAATATTAAAATTTCTCTATGATTGATACACTTTCAATTAAATGAATTTATCCAAGAAGGTGCAAGGAGGAAGGATTGTTTCTAAGATTGAGTCTTTTTATATTAAATGGTCAAACTAGAGGCTTTTGAAACAATATCCAAGCTTTTGAGAGCGTGTTTGATACTTTACTACTCTCGAATGAGAGTGAAGAATTAGTAATCAACAAAGTAGATTGATTATGGATAATTTTTATGATTAAGTATGCTCTTCATTTTTTCAGGCTTATTAGATTTCCTTAAATTGAAAAAATATCTAAAATTTTAAGAGCTTTTTTGATATTTTACAACTATACAATTGGAGTGAGGAATGAGTCATCTAAAAAGTGGTCATTAATATTTTGAGCTAATGAATTGATTATTAAGTACCTTTAACCAACCATTAAGACATAAAGTGGGCTAAGAGGTAGCCAAGTCTTTAGTAGTAAGCACATAAATATCTCAAGTAGAGTAATGGGCATCTAGTTATAAATATTATGTAGATCTCTAGTATTAGTATGAACTTGATGTTTCCTTTATTAATGAATTTCCCTAAGGAATTGGAATGGAAATAATATAGATAAAATTTCTATAGGTCATCACCCACATAAATCTAGAGGGCCTTGTATAATTCACAAGAGAAGCCATCACACCAAGGAGCCTTATCATTGATCATGGTGTGAACAACCATCTTTAGATCATCAATGGAGATAAATTGATCATAGAAGAATTTTTGAGAGGAGGAAAGACAATAAGGAATAATCTAGAGGAATTCTTGAAGGGCATGGCCTTATTCAATAGAATTTTCCTAAGGTGTTAAAACCTATTCATAATTCTTGACAAAAGCTCAAGGAATAGTCAATAATTCTTTCAGAACAACTTGATCATCCTTGATCTAATTAATGATATGAAAGGTTTGACAACATCTAAGAGCTTGAAAAAACTCTTTGTAGGCTCTATCACCCACTTTAAGCTAGTAGAGTTCCAGCCTTGATTTTAGAACCCTAAAGAAAAAATGATTATTTATAATCTATTTTTGGCAACTCATCTCTGCCACCCTGACGTATGAAACAAGAGAGAAGGGATCAACTTCATGCACCATCAAGGGCTTGCAAAGATAAAAGGTGGTAACCTCAAATGCACAACATCAACAAGTTGCTAGATAGTAAGGTCATGAATATGGATGAAGTGGGACATACATCATATGGTCCTATTCCACCTTGAAAACTTTCCACTATCCAAATGTGGAAGCACAGACAAGGCATGTGAAAACCCCCTCCCTCTATGCTTGCAATATGTAAAAGCAAAACTTTGGCATTTGAAATTATGATAGAATGCCATATTTCCCCAAAAATAAATAGTGTAAAGTTTGTTTTCTCAAATTTCTACTTTAGTGAATTATAAAACCCCAGACAAAAATAAGGAGAACCAATCAAGGGGAAAAAAGCAAGATTAGGGAAGGGACTAATAAAACACAAATAAAGTTTGTGTTCTAATATTTAAGTGTTAGAGAAATTGTATTTAAGGCTTTAGATTCGAGTATTAACAAAGAATTTAAGATAAATATTTTAGAATTTGAAAGGAAAAACTGTTCTATTTATAAAATAAATTTGATGAAATAGTTTTTTTATTGTAATTTTAAAATTGAAATAAAAAAAGCCTTCTCTAGAAATCTATTATTAAGTTGATTGTTAAATTATTTAATATCTAAAAAATAACTTATTTTAAAAAAAATTAAAAAAATTGTAACAGTTCAACTTAAAATAAAATGTATACAAATATTTTCCTAATTAACATATCTTCAGTGTACCCATTGAATACAATGGTGTAATTACTAGTATTTACAAAACCAAATAGTGACTTCTACAAATAGTCTCTTCTTCCATGATTGCAAGAGTTGACACAATTCTAAACAATTAATAAAATAAAAGAGGATAACAATGAACGGATGTGGGAAACTGCCAAAACACTGCTAATTTCAAAGTATGTATATGTTTAAAATAAAATGTAAATTTACAAAGTGAATTTGTAAAGTACAGATCGAGCTTAGGAATGCAAATAAAATCTATGCAAAAGCAAGAGCCAAAATTAAATGTCTTAAACCATATTTCTTTCAAAAGTGGCATAAAAATTGGATTTCATATACAAATAAATACAAAATCAAATAATAATATAAATTGAGCAGCCGCTACCATTCAAAAGTGCATGCACATTGCATTTATGACTGGGAGTTGCAATTCATTTGACCAAATTCTACGATAGTATGTGTATTCTTATATTACTCTTTCTTATCATAAAAACATATGACTGATATGATGCACTATAAAAAAATTTCCTATTCTTTTTATACACCAAATTCCACCGTACTTTCTTTTAAAAATACTTAAAAATTAAAACAATGAAAAAAATATAATTTATGATAGTTAAAAGCAGAAAACATTAGTTAAGTGGCATTTGAGTGGAATTAAGTCTCCTTAAATAATTAATGAACTCGAGTTAAACACAATAGATGGTTAAATGGATGCATCTATAGAATTTTGCAGCTAATCCGGCAAAAAGAATTATAGATCTAGCTAGAAAAAGAAGAAAAAAATATTTGCAAGAATACCAAAGAAAAATAGATCTGAGAATGAATAAAATTCTATTGATCATACACTGTATTCAATTGTGTAAATTACAATGAATATAAATAGATAGAAATATAAATTATGCAATAGGTGATTGTAATTTCTGAAGATGTGGAGAAAATAAAGTGTGCTTCTCTTTAGTTAGCCTTACATAAAGAATGCATGAAGCATAAACCTATTGAAAACACAAGAAAATCTATTGTTCTTAGATCCCCAATTTAAGGAGCGAACTGAGGCATGTTAGCAATGATTGAATCTAAAAACTTTGCATGTTAATGGTGACTAGAGTGAAAAATTAACATTAACACCCCTCTTAAGGCTAACTAATGAGAAAACAAAAACTTGTTAAATGAGAGAGGAAAGAGGGAAAACCCAATGGGAATAAAACCCCACCTCAAAATATACGCTAACAGAATCTTTTTTGACAAAAAAAATGTGGACATTTGTTGAATGATAAATGTCATAGTGTTGAATAAAGAGACTCCTCTGAAACCAAGATGAAGACCAGGATCAATTTGCATGAGTGTCCCCAACGAAACTACTTGAACAATGAGTAGATGAAAAACAAAGGCAAAACCTCTGTCAATCAAAGATACAGAAGACAATAATCTGCATAGGCGCCCTCAAACAATGAATAGATGACAAACAAAGGAAAAAATTCTATCATTCAAGGATGCAGATGAGACATGAATTTGTATGAGTGACCCTAACGACACTACTCAACCATGCAAGAATAAATTACTAGTTGAAAATACAGGTGTCAATTATCTATTAAACTGATCAACTGTGGAACCAAGGAAACATCAACACGAGCAGTAGAAACCCCTCCATAATGTTGAAAAGAGGGGCATGACAGGTTGACTAACATGGTGTCACTAAAGAGTAAATGAAGGCAAGGCCCATGAAAAAAGAGCATGACCTTGACATGTCGTTGATGCAGAATTCAGTTCAACTTCTATTGTCATGACTGTTTGATGCAAGCCTCTACTTGTGAGCTATAGTAGAATCTTTGGCTTCCATTTGTATTGCATGAGAATGACAGAAGTTAGAAATTCCATTTTTTTGCAATAGATCTGATATTCAACACCTACAAAAAAAAATTTCTCTCTTTCCTAGCTCCTAAGCTCTGATACCATGTAGAATTTTGCAGCTAAAAATGCAAAACAAATTTGAGATCTAGCCAGGAAGGAAAAAGAAAACTTGCTGAAATTAAAATATAGAAAACAGAGCTGGACAAGAATCGAATTCTATTGATCACATTGTATTCAATTGTGTAAATTACAATGAATATATAAAGACATGAGGAGAAATTATGCATATAATTTCTCAGATCTTAGATTCATTCTCAGATCTTTTTTTTGATATTCTTGCAAAGATGTTATTCTTCTTTTTTCAGCTAGATCTGTAATTCTTTTTGCAGGATTAGCTACAAAATTCTACATGGTATCAGAGCCAGGTTAT
This sequence comes from Thuja plicata, assembly GCA_018584345.1. Taxonomy (NCBI): domain Eukaryota; kingdom Viridiplantae; phylum Streptophyta; class Pinopsida; order Cupressales; family Cupressaceae; genus Thuja; species Thuja plicata. Next base: position 95,177 of record MU224633.1, on the reverse strand, counting down.
TGGTTCGAGCCCCTCAAGTCCTAGACCTTTCACCTGTGTAAGTTCGATTTATCAACATGGTAAAAAGTTGTATCCGACTCTATTGTGTGAAAGTGTTGGCGTAGCAACTATATCCACGATAAGATCCCCTCCACCACTAATACATACTTTTGGTGTCATACAGCATGAATCATAGATTTGAGTAAATTTGGATCGGACAAAGAATGGGTATACATATTCAATGGTGTCAACTAAATCTGTAAGTCAAAACCGGTCGTTCTATAGCATTTTCTGCGAATTTTAAGCTACGGGTCTCTTCAATTGTACGCAAGGAGGGTTTCCAGCATCTCTGTCCGCTAGTTCTCATCTTCATTCCCTCTATTTCTTCCTCATTCGCCTCCAGTTTTGCCAACAATTCCTTCTTCGCCACAACGCCCTCCTGACAGACTGGAAGAATTTTGGAGTGGGATGCCTTGGATTTGTTCTTCAACTCATGAATTCTACCCATCTCCTACTCGCTCAGCACAGACCACAGTTTCTGCATGGGGTGAAGAACGTATGTATTTCCCGCCTCTATTTCTTCTTCCGCGGGGAGCGCTAAAATACGATACCCCGCTTGCAGACTCACCGAATTGCAGAGGAATTGGTTTGGATTCTCCAGCATTAATTCTGCAACTTTCGTTCCCGTCTTAATCTTTATTCTCTCCATACCGCCATCAGATCGGATGAGGTTGGCTGTTTTGGAGGGGTTTACACATGACCACAACAAATTCGCCATTATTTCGCCTGTCTTTCTTTGCAGAAGTGACGAATTCAGTGGAAAGAAAGAGTGTTGAGGAACTCGGTAAAATGCGGAGTGAGAAAAGAAGAAGAGGGGAGGGAGATATAAATAATAATAAGATGGGAGGAAAGAGGGAGGAAATTGTTGAGTGTTCCTGTCAAAGACGGCGAGTGGATGCGCGTGATTATCTTTCCTTCTCTCGTCACATTCACGCCATTAAAAAGGCAAATGTATATCTACATAGTTAACAAGACTTTGACTCAGCTGTCCCATCATTCAAGGATTACTTCCTAGGAATACTATGGCAACTATTGTCCTTTCTTAAGTGCATGATCTCGTAAGTGCATGATCTCGTCATTCACCTTACCCCGTTTGGGGGCTGGAATTAGACTGGAATTGACATTATCTAATTCTGGATAATATCAAATTTCATGTTTGGGTTCATGAATAAAAATGGAATTGGAATTACGAAATTTCCATTTTGCTCCAAAATGGGCATATCAATCTTCCACCTAAATAGGTGGAATTGGATTTTTGAATTCCAATTCTAACTTTTACAAAAGCAAATTTAATATCTCGTCAGGTCTATGACATGATAGATGTGTAAATGTGTGTGTGTGTGTGTGTGAGTGTATGTGCGTATATGTGTATATATACACAAATATGTGTATTTGTGTGTATGTATGTATATATATACACGTGTGTATATACACACACTAGTACATTTGATCCTAAATTTTGACCTAAATTTCCCACCATGCATTACTTTTGTTTTTCTTGGTTAGAAAATGGAAGGAAAACTTTGATTTTTTTTTTAATCCATTCCCGTGTTGGTCGGAACTACGACAACAAGGGCATTTTGTCGTAATTGCGACAAACACAATCAATATAACTAAAAAAAAGGGTTTCATTTCAATTCATTGTGATTATGCAACGAAGAAGAGTTGAAGGAGGGCACGAATAAAAGGCACAGAGTACATATGCGTTGAAGTGATTGAACCAACACCATCTGTGCGTGATCAAACGAAAGACAGATTTGTTTCAGACTTACAAGGCATTAGGTTGGTATCAATGAACAATTTATAGACTTACATGTGTTCTCATTCTATTTGTATTGTGTTTATCCAGCATTAAACTATTTGTCAATTTGCAACAATATGGGTTACGAAGTGTTGTTAGTTTTCAATTCGATTAACCCAATAAGGGTTTCTTTGTTTCGTATGAGATGAATAAATTCATATGGATTTTGCGTGACAAACCTAGCAAATGAATCGTGACAAACCTAGCATCTGTAGAGACGTTGATTTGGATTTCGAATCAAACATTTCACTGCATTATCCATTGACCATTTGACCATTTGTTTGTAGGGAGGAGGAATAGCAAATAAATTAACCATTGGAACTTCAAACCAACTTGTTGTTTGTACACAGAACTACTAGGAACAGTCAACAAAAGGACTGAGAAACTGCACAGATAATATAATCTTTGCATAGAATGAGCAACAACTT
>MU224633.1:61566-74960 GCA_018584345.1 Thuja plicata | reverse complement strand
AACGTTCATAAAATATGCAATAATCATGATAATGTCATCAAACCAATTGCATGCCCTCCGTATGGATGTTACAAAACCAAATTCAAAAGAAGCACATCAATATCTATCTTAGAAGAAAAGTTATGTTCTACGAAGTCATTGTACCTTTTTGAAAAATACGTTTTCAGCAACATAGCAGTTTTAGTGGGAGAAAAAAAAACCATTAAAATCAATTCAAAAAAAAATAAAATAAAAATATTTAGAATCTAGACAGAAAATCCTAGAAGACTCTAGTTTACTTCGTCTTCCGATTTCAAACAGTTTAACAACAATATGCATCCGAATGTGAAATTTTTTCTCAAAATGTAGAGTTCAATGTCCGTTTAGGCAAAAAAGTGTAACCCACTATTGCGGAATCACCCAATTATTTATGCATCTTCTTAGTCATCTTCTGGGTGAACCAAATGAGTCCAGTCCATATTCTGGAAATCATTTCTAGGATATGTATCTTCTAGAATTGTAGCATCTTCTAAAATTGACCATATCCAACATTTGGTATTCCAGCACCCAAACGGACCTAAGGGATTTCAATAATATAGTTTATACTGCAATAAAATTTTAAAAATATTATAATAAATAAGAAAGCAAAGAAATGTTTTTTTTTAAAATTTAGTAAAGAAGAGTTTAAAAAATAAAATAACGAATTATAGAGGAATAACAATTAGTTGTTCATATAAAATAGAATGAGATTATAGAAACATGACAAGACAATTGTGTTAATAAGATTAGGAGATGAAGACAATTATGCCAATAAGATAGGGAGATAAAGGCAAAAATTAGTTGTGTTGTCTTCTTTGTTTGGTACCTCCATTCATTCTTATGAGAGATGAGTTTCTGTTAACCACTACTCATGAAATATGGATCAATGACTTTGACTAAAAATTCTACATAATTGAAAGTTGAATCATGATAGCATTATCACAATTTGACTTGCTATGGAAAATATCCGCTACTTATCAATTAAACCCCTTCCATGACTCTATTGCTTCACTGTATGATAGTGTATGTATGTATTACGCTGAAAGTATGTACCATTCACATAATAAGAGGTTATATATTGTGTTTAGGAAACAAATTATTTGAGATATTTTAAATATAATTATAGGTTTTAAAAGTAATTTGGAACCACGATAATAGGATAATAAAATATTAAAATAAGATTTCATCAAAAATAAATAATTTTAATATTTGCATTGGAGGATAGTACAAAGTGGAGTGAAAGTGTTAAAAATGTTAATTTAAACAAATAAAAAGTCAACAATGTAAAGTATTTAATTAAAAGTATTATTTTTTTTGAATGTCAGGTTTCATTCAAAATAATTATACAAATAGCAAGTGAAATATCATAGGAAATGCATAACTTTCAAAATACAAATAATTTACCAAGCGCAAGTAAAATTTTAATTGATCTAGAATTATAGAATGTCAGTTAAAAATTTATTAATCAGTACATTGGTCAAAACAAAATAATAATTTGATAAAATAATTATACTAGCATGGATTCCTTAATTACATCTATCTAAAGGATGAGAGATATTTCCCAACATCTTTTAGATAGAATTATTTAAGATATATGTGCTAGTTTTAATTGATTAAAATAATCTAGGGAAGACAAATATATTTTAAAGATTTTATTTAGATTACAAGTAAGATTAGAAAATAAGATAAGATTTCTTCAAGAAAAATTAAATATTATTTATATTAATTAATTTTTATTAATTCAAATAATTTAGAGTATGGGATGATACTTTTAAGATTTTTCTTGGGTTTTTCCTTTCTTGATCCAAACTCTTAAGGGAGAGTATTTGGATTTAAAGGATTTGCCAAGTTTTATAAGGGCTCACCATGATTTCAGAGTGCATTGCCATCATTTAATGATGAAAGTATAATTACTTAAGAATATATTTTTATTCCAAATTGTTGCAATGGTTCACAGTATTATAAAATTTTACGCATATCTACAATTTCCAAGATTTACTTCCTACTAGGACAAAGTCTCAATAACCCTAAGAATCCTACAATGACCAAAAGATGTTGAAATCTTGAAATATTTCCATTGAAAATATTTTATGCACATTTTCCATTGCAAAATTTTGAGATATACAAGGACAATATCTGAATATGCTAAAAAATCTCGCAATGCCTAACCTACACATGAATTCTCACAATTATCATTTTTCCTCTACAAACTCGAGTTTGGTGGAGTATAGTTGTCTTGTATGGATAAGAATTTATGTAAATTACCTTTAATGAATATGATGTCTTTACTTTTGATATATAAAAGAAAATAGTTGGCGATGAGATCACTAGAGTTGTTAGTTTCCCATCATTAGTCTAATTCTTAGAGTCGATATTGGAATGTAGGGATTTTTTTAAATGAGGGAGCAAGCCATAAGGACATGGCTATCCTCCATGTAAAATGTACTATTGATCAAATTTAAAAGTAAGATCTAATTTAGGTAACTGAATAACAAAATATTAAAATTAAATTTTATAAAAGATAATGTTAATAATAAATTTTTATTAATTCAAATAATTTAGAGAATGAGATGATACTTTTAGGATTTTGTTTGGGTTTTTCTTTTCTTGATCCAAACTCTTTAGGGAGAGTATTTGGCTTTAAAGGATTTGTCAAATTTTATAAGCGCTCACCATGAATTTAAGAGTGGATTGTGATCATTTAATGATGAAAGAATAATTGCTTATGAATATATTTTTATTCCAGAATGTTGCAATGGTTTACAATATTATAAAATTTTACGCCTATCTACAATTGCAGAGATTTACTTCCTACTAGGACAAAGTCTCAATGACCCTAAGATTCCTACAATTCCCAAAAGATGTTGAAATATTCAAATATTCCTATTGAAAATCTTTTATGCACATTTTCCATTGTAAAAGTTTGAGATATACAAGGACAATGTATGAAAATGCTAAAAAATCTCACAATGACCAACCTACACATGAATTCTCGCAATTATCATTTTACCTCTACAAACTCAAGTTTGGTGGAGTATAGTTGTCTTGTATGAATAAAAATTTATGTCAATTATCTTTAATGAATATGATGACCTAAGTTTTGTAGGAGTTTGAAAATTTTAGTAGTATGAATTCCTTTTCACCCTTTTAAATAATGCGATCTTTTTTGTTGCACTTGAGTTGGTGTGGTAGCCCTTTTTTGAAGTTGTGAAAATAGATCTTAACCTAGATATATCTCAATCCTCCTAACATTTCCACAATGTTCCATTCCCTTGAATTCCCATTTTGCCCTAAATTTCATTCTAAATTTCAAATATTAGTTTACTAAAAGAGGTTAAAGAGTTTTTGAAAGTTATTATGTGACCCTCGAAACTTACAATTGTTTTATCAATGAAAATCTTGACTAAGTTTCATGATTGTGTAATTTTGATGATTCTAATTTTCTATTGCATGTGTTGTCATCGAAATCTCATAGTGGTTTTATCATTTTTTTCTTGCAATTGATGTATAATGTTGATCGCTTCTATTTTGGAGATATGGCTACACTTCGCTCATGCTACCCTTAATGGCCCACAATTCTATATGAGTATTAATTTTTTGCATTTTCCTCTTAAGCATTAAAATTTCAATGCTTGAATTTAATAGAACTTTACCAATATCTATTTACATCCCAAATATTTGCAATGTCCATAACACCCTTCAAAATCCATAATAACGTAAAAGCGGTAATTTAAATGATGATTTTTTTTAAGATAAATTTTTTAATGCAAGTTAATGCCTTAAGAGTTATTATTGCATAAGTTTTGACATCTGCGATCTTGTATAAAATCATTATCTATTTAAAAATAATAATTGTGTGGATTATTCATTAGGGTTTTGTAAATCTAAATGTCAAATGTTTCAAGGGTTTGTACAAATGAAGTATGAGTTTAAATTAGTTACTCCTCCATCTGAAATTACTCTACATTGGTCCTATGTGGCATATACTAACTTAGGTCATCTAGATGTTGATGACATTAGAGAAAGGATGTTTAGAAAAAATCTTTTGATAAAGAATAAAAAATAGTTGGCGATGAGACCACTCAAGTTGTTAGTTTGCCATCATTAGTCTAATTCTTAGAGTTGATTTTGGAATGTAGGGAGCATTACCTAGCCTTTTCCAAAAGGATTTTTGTTCCTAATGCTAGAGTTTTGGCAAAACTATTAGTTGAAACAGTTATATAAGCCCTTCGAAACCTACTCATCATGTAATGGTAGAAGTAACCAAAGATGAAGCTAAGCGTGTTTATGAACAAGGGATTGAGAAATTTCTAAAGGTTATCAATGACCATTAGATGTTAAAATTGAGGTCATCATATGTTAAAATGTTTAAAAACTTGCTTAGAAGTGATTTTTTCGTTGAAGTAAACGATTTCGTCACCTTGGTTAGTAGAGTAATGGGATTGACCTCTGCTTCCACCTATGTGAGATAGATATTCTAATTCATTGTAGAAGTGATATATGACAATAAGAAGATCCATCAGACTAAACTTATTAAACTTATTGGTAGCATCCTTGATGCACAATTTATGATAATCAAAGATACTCATATTTTTAATATGACATCATATAATAATGTATATATCTTAAAGAAATTTTTGATACAAAAGATTAACTTACATAGATAATATTGATAATGCCCTAAGAAAGATTAAAATATAAGATTGGAATCCTCAAATTGCAATTACAAAACTCCTCACCCATCTGCTACTATTGTTATCATATAACAGCTTGCTTTTAATGTTTTTAATCCAAGCATTGACTCTTTACAAACACAAACTATTATTTTTTATAATTGATAAAACAACACGTATTGATTAAAGAGAAAAGGAAAGGCCGTTTCGGTTTCTAATTCGATATCGAATTTGTCCTACATTACAACTGATCTGCTTTGACGAGACAAATTAAGCTTCTATTTTCTCTTCACCGTATCAAAGTCATAATGACAAGCCAGTCAGTCAAACAACTTAAACAACTTAGATTAGTGATGCCGCCACATCAAAATTGCTCCGAAGACCATCTCCAATCATTAGCATAACATAAAATTGTTCAATGGCGTTATCTCAATCTGTCATTCAAAACTGGTCGTTCCGGAGAGTTTTCTGTGAATTTGAAGCTGCGAGTCTCTTGAATTGTATGCAACGAAGGTTTCCAGCATCTCATCTTCGTCTTCATACTCTCTATTTCTTCCTCATTCGCCACCAATTTTGGCAACGATGGCTTCTCGATTGGAACGATTTTGGAGTGGGCGGAGATTGCCTTTGGTTTCTTCTTCAATTGACGAATTTTACCCATCTCCGACTCACTCAGCACGCAGCGCAATTTGTGCATGTGCAGAAGACCGTATGTATTTCCACGCTCTATTTCTTCTTCCGCCGGGAGCGCTGAAATACGATGCCCTGCTTGCAGAGTCCCCAAATTGCAGACGAACTGGTTGGGATTGTCCAGCATTAAGTCAACAACCTTCATTCCCGTCTTAATTTTGATTTTCTCAACGCCACCATGAAATCGGATGAGCTTGGCTGTTTTAGAGGGGTTTACTATTTCGCCATCTATTCACTTTGACTTTGCAGAAAAGGAAGAATTCAGTGGAAAAGAGTTGGAGTGGAGTGAGAAGGAAGAAGAAGGGAGGAAGATATAAATAAATGGGAGGAAAGGGGGACGAAATTGTATGCTAGCTTTTACAACACAGCGAGTGGATGCGCGTGATTATCTACTGTTCATGCATTAAAAAAACAAATGTATTTGTAGGAAGTTATCAAGACTTTGACTCAATTGTCCATGAGACAAAGGATTAATTCTTATCACCATGGAAACTACGGTCTTTTTTCATTCCTTTTTACGCTTGACGTGTCCTCAACTAGCTTACAATAATTGTTGGGTCAGTAAATAAATCATTATAAATTTGATAGTAAAATTGTAATAAATGTGATAATTAAAGAGGAATGTTGGTCTATGTTTTTAGTCTAAATTAACATAAAAATCATTATAAAATTTAATAAGAAAATTGTAATAAATTTATCCTCTTGGTGATTGTTTTTAGTTTAAATTAACATAAAATCTATAATAATTATTGTATTGTCTTATGTAATTGATCTTGACTATCACAAACTCGATTCTAATGTGTGGAAGGAATTTTGGGTGCATGTGATTGACCTAATTGAAATTTCTATCTTGAAATCTATATACCTTTACTTGTTAGATATCAAGGAAATTAAGGTGGTGTCTAGAGAACCTATTGGAGAGTCTCCTAATTCGAAAATGCAACGGGTTCTCCTAAGTCACACTAATGACACATCCATATCCCATCAAGAAATTGTTCCTCAAATCGCCTTCATATCTCTTGTCACTCCTTCAATCCCTAAAGTTTTACAAGAGCAATCTACACCACCTCCATCAAATGACATATTAAATAATGAAAGTCCCAAAGAGCTATCCACAATGCAAATTTAAGCTAATCCATCCGTTGGTACAAGCCCCTTTTGCAATTCAACAATTCTAGATCCAACACCACCATATGCTCCATTCCCAAGTTAACACATTTTAGAGAGTCCCATGCAACCTGCTTCTCCCGCTTGTCGAAACATTAAATCCTTCCCCGAATCTCTCATTCATATTCCAATTCATACCCTGTGTCAAGAGGATGATTCAAAGCATGAAGAAACGAGTCTTAAAAAAAACCAAGATCAAGATCCCAAGAATGAACAATCCTATCCAATTATTGACCAAGATCCTATGGTTCCTGAATATATGATCGTACCATCCATATCCATCTTATAAATGATGATTCCCATTCATTTCAAGAACTTACCTGATTTCTGTATTTTTCTTCAAACCAGATAATAATGTCAAAGGGAGAAGACCTGAACCCATTCCATCTAGAAAAGATACCTAGTTTCTTACAAAGAACCATAGTTTTTCTAACCCTATGCACAATAGTTGGGAATAATGCATATGCACAAAGAGGACTCTCCTTAGGGTTAGTAATATGGGGAGCTACCAGGATTGATTTAGTCGGGGTTATAGGCTTTCTAAGAGATAGGATATCAAAAGCATTATCCAGGGAAGACTAAAATCCAAATCGTGATGCAGTCGAGAAGCCAGGGCTTTCCTATTCCTAGATTTTACCTTAATCCATGGCCTAGGGTTAGTTGCGGGAAAGTCTACCGATGGTCTTGGGATTGACAGAAACTAAGCAGGAGTTGACCCAGAACCCCAACTTACGTTCAACCTTGAATACTTTGTTTATTCAAAGAAAGAGATCTGTCGATCTAGTTTTTCCATAGAGAAGGAAGTTCTACGTGATCTGGAACAAAGAGCTAAAAAATATTGTGAAGGGTAACGAAAGCCTCCCATACCCCCAACTCCCACACAAGAGGAAATAGCAGAAGTCCTTTGATGTACAATAAAACCAGAATTTCCATGTGAGAGTGGAGCACTCAAAGGCCTCATGCCAGAAGCAGAAACCATACCATGACATTTTTGAAAGTCGTGAGGAGGAAGAGACATTGCCATATCTCTTTTAGAATACTTAATATAATAGGTTGAATATTGTTGACATGTAGTATCCTTTAAAAGCTTAGATCAACTTGTATTGTATTGCAGTGCCTCGAATATACAGAGGACGTGAATAAAAGGAAGCAAAAATAAGATGTGTTGGTTACATAACAGATTAACCAACCTGAGTAATTATCCTAACTACCCAATGATAAAGCTAACTAACATATTATTCTAACATTCCCCCCCTAAATATATTAGGCTTACAAATAACCTCTCTAAAGAGTTCAAACTTCACTTTGCCAAGAGGTTTAGTGAGCACATCAACAACCTGTGAAGTAGAGGGAAAAAATTGGAGCTGAATATTATGCTCAATCACCTGTTCTCGAATGTAATGACAATCAACCTCAATATGTATGGTGTGCTCATGAAAAATAGGATTTTTGACAACCTTCAATACACCCTGATTGTCACAAAACACAACTGGCAGCTGATCTTCTGAGATACCCATATCTGCCAAAATGTGACATAACCATATTACCTCACGAACAGCTTCTCGTGCAACTCGATATTCAGCTTCGGTGGATGAAAGAGAAACAAGATGTTGCTTCTTGATCATCCATGAAATAGGGCCAGATCCAAGATGAAAGATATATCCTAAATTTGATCTCTGATCATCTAAAAAACCAGCATAGTCTGAGTCAACATATCCTTGCAAGAAACATGTATCATTCTGTTGATATTCCAGACCATACTGAAGCGTCCCTCAGACATATCGCAAAACATATTTGGCTGCCATCCAATGACATTGTTTTGGTTCCTGCATAAACCTGGATAAATAGCTGACAACAAAACATAGATCTGGTCTAGTATATGTCAAGTAAATGAGACCCCCAACAAGTTGTTTGTAAAGAGTCGCATCTCCATGAGGAGAATCTTGGAATTTAGAGAGTTGTAAACTGTGTTCCATTGGAGTAGAAACAGGTTTACAATCAGTCATCCCAAATTTCTCCAAGAGTGTCTTGGCATATTTGATCTGAGAGATAAAAATATGATGCTTGTGTTGCCAAAACTCTAAGCCAAGACAAAAATGTAGTAGCCCTAAATCAGTCATCTCAAAAGATTGCGTCAAATCATATTTGACAGTATCAATGAGATCCTCTGAGCTTCCTGTAATTATAATATCATCTACATATAAAACAAGTATGAAAATCTCTGTTCCAACCTTTTTGATATATAAATTAGGATCAGAAGGGCTATGAATAAAACCATGCTGCAAAAGGTGACCATCTATTTTAATGTACCAAGCCTGAGGTGCGTTTTTAAGCCCATATAAGGGCTTTATTAGGTGACATACCTTGAGAGGATTGTGTTGATCAATGAAACCTTCAGGTTGGATCATGTAGACTTCTTCTATAAGATCATCATTCAAGAAAGCACTCTTGACATCCATCTGGTGAAGCTTCCATCCTTTCTGCACAGCTAGAGCACATACAATTATGATGGTTTTGAGCTTTACAATAGGGGCAAAGGTTTCTTCAAAATCTATTCCTTCTTGTTGAGAATATCCCTTTGCAACAAGACGTACCTTATACTTGTCAATAGATCCATCTGCCTTATATTTAGTTTTGAAAACCCACTTGTAGCCTATGGGTTTCTTGCCAGCTCGCAGATCAACAAGTTTCCATGTGCAATTCTTGACTAGAGACGCGTACTCAACATCCATGACATGCTTCCAATGGGGTTAACTGAGAGCCTCACATACGGTATCTGGTTCAACACTTTTCTCAATTGAGCACATTAAGGCTAAATTGACGTCATTACGTGTTTGTCTGCGGGTTCTAACTCCTGTAGAGAGATTTGGAGGAGAACATAGGTTAGAGTCATGAAGTGTACTCTGAACCCATTTCAGATATTGTTTCGGTTGACTAGAATCTTGGTTCGGCTGGCCAGACACCTCCAAGATACCCAAATCCACATAGAGATCACCATGTAATTCTCGATTGGGAGAATTACACTTTATGATAAAAAAACTGAGATAGTCCTTTAAGGACAAAGATAATGGAGATGGGCACGGTAAGCATGTGTAGTGAGACGGGGACGCTTCTTTGGGCGTTCTACCTCATCTTCATCATCTCCATCTTAACCAGCCTCGAGTTGACTTTGAATCTTGTTGGCTTGACAACGGACATCAAACGAAAACTAGTAGAGGAGCCCTTGCTGAATCAATCAAACCTCAGATTTCCAATATTTTGAAGAGCATCAAAAAAGGCAAAATAAAAACTTGTATTATCACGGGAAGCATGTTGCGTTTCCTGATTACTTGCGACACTGCAAGCATCATCAGAAGATACTGACATTCAGAAAGAAAATTGATATCACAGAGTAGGAACATGATCACTGAATAGAAATATCGTCGTTGTTCATTGATTAACTGCACATCATTCTACCAGTGCCCACTGCTGCAAGAAACGGTTCACTTCGACAGTTAAAAAACTGCAAATTGCCTGGACTGCAATGTTACCCAACATTCGCTCTGATACCACATAAAAGGAAACAAAAATAAGATGTGTTGGTTACATAACAGATTAACCAACCTGAGTAACTATCCTAACTACCCAACGATAAAGCTAACTAATATATTATTCTAACATCTTTTTTGTTTATAAAGTTGATATATATTCTCATTGGTCGATATGTTACACATCTTGTTATACACTAGTTATAAATATCTTATGTATTTCTTTTCTAATAAGGGATTAATATCCTATCAATATTAGTTGATAAGCTATTAATATCTTATTACATAAATAAAATGTATAAGTTTTTAATAGTTTCTTTCTTACAAGATTTGTATATATCAACTTGTAACACACAAAGGATGAATTTGTTTTGCAAACAAAACTATGGAATACACAAAGGACACCATGGAAAATGATATTGTTAACAATATGTTTGACACTTGATATGGAACTTGATTTCACTGTTGAATGCATTGGCACTTGGTTATAGGGTAAATTCCTATTTTTAATTTGGTAATGACAAAAATTTAGTATAATGAAATGTAATGATAACCTTTCTTTACCTAAATAAGATTAAAAAATACTCATTATGAGTAGGTCGGCAAATAAAAAATTCTATGTTCAAATTGATAATACCTTGAAAAGGAAGTGGTCAAGATCATTGTTTAAATGGATTACTTTGACCGACATTGATAATGACATTATCATTGTGTATCGACATCATTATTGATATTACATGTCAAAATCATTATATAAAAGGCTATGTGGTCAATTTTTTTGTGAAAATATGAAGTATGGCATTGAGAATGTTAAGGTTATTGTTTGAAGGTAGTTTATATGTTTTTTGGTTTCACATATTCTTGAAACCCTAGCCAATATGCTAGGGCATAGGTATTGATAGTTAACATAATAGATTGAAGGGAATTTTTTATTTTGATTATGGTTATGTGATCTTTGGACTGTGAAGATGGAATATGGAAGCAGTTGTAATGGAATTGTGGTGGTTATTTCAATGATAACTGGTAATGCTATTTTGGTTTTGAGATTGGAAGGTATTCATTACTAAATTACTATGTTTGTTTATTACATGTATTATGTTGGTTACAAGGTTGTTTGTAGAGATTTAAGATTTAGGATTCTACAATTTCTATTAGTTATTTGTTAAAAAAAATTATGGGGCATCATGAAAGTTGCAAGATTCTATTTTTTCTTAGATACTCTATTTTTTTATGTATTCAGTTACAGTTGCTCAAAACTGATTGAAAACATGATCTTTTGAAAAATATGTAAATTTCATGTTGAATTAGTGAGCTCTATAGAAGAACATACGAGCTTGGGTTTTTTACGCAGATATTTACAAAGGGTTTTCATTGTATATGGTTGATAGTGATATTTGGTTTATAATGCATTGATCTGTAAACTATTCTTTATAAACAATTTGATCACATTGTTTATAATAAAGCACTGTAAAGTGTAGCATAAATACTATTACTCTTGAATATCAAGCATAATGAGATTATTAGGAAATCTTTCAAAGTGAAAGAGACAAGATACTTTTTTCTTTCATAATCTAAACTATATTACATTTTCCGATGAGGCACCTTTTCCACTGAGGCGTTTAAATCTCTCAGTGAGAAAATAGAAGCCAGTAAGGCTTTGCAAATAGTTATTTTTTTAATAAGCTAGTGAGTAAAATTTCAAGTGGTTTTCCATTCCTATGAGTGTTTTCCACTCATGAAAACATTGCGTTATTATTTTTGTTTGAAGATTTTTTATGTTTCTAAGTTGATTTATCTACATCATTTCAATTGTGATTCATGTACTACAATTTATGATTCATTCTATTGTGATCTAATAAATCATTAATAGATAAAGAATTTTGAATTGAATTATGAAACACTAATTCAACCCCCCCATCCCTTAGTATTTCTCGTACTCCAAGAAGTGGTATTAGAGCCATACGTTATTGGTGTTAGAATGATTTAGAATAACTGAGGGGGGTGGGTGAATCAGTTATCCAAGGTCCAAATGTACCAATTGAACTTTCAAACACTTCAACCAACTCATATCCACTCGGTCTCTATAGCATATGATCAACAATATAAACTTGTAGTATACTATCCTAATGTAATAAACTTGCAAAATATAAACCTCTTAATAATAAAACACATCAAATAACATTCACACAAGTATGACACTAGGATTTAACGTGGAAAACCAATAAGGGAAAAATCACCAGTAACATGCTACCAAATTTTCACTCTTCTAAAGTGAGCTCTGTGAAAAGCCAACCCAGTTAAAGGTTACAATACACATTATTAAATGTGACTCGGTTAAAGGATTTAATGACTTTGTTAGAAGTGAGCCTTGTTAGAGGGCTTAGACCATTCCATTAGAATGTCACCTTGATTAAAGGATTTAAAAACATGACAGTTAGGTCAACCTTATTTAAAAGTATTTTACAAATGATACAATGGTTAGAAAGTAACAACAAATTGCGATCTGAAACATACAACTCACTTTGCAAATACAGATCCAATTATAGCTCAAATGCTAATTTATTGACTGGCATTCATTGTCATCTCTATCACTTTGATTTTCTTGGAAATCCTTCAAGCAATCACAATATGCAGTACTGTACTACTCTCTTCAGCCTTCTTTTCCTTTTACTAACACTAATACATTAGGGGTCAATTTGTGACGGCAGGCAAATGCAATGTGTTTTTGGATTTTTTTTTTCAATTATAGCCCGACGACGTCGCAATTGCGACGGAAGCGGGATATAAGAGAAAAAAAAAAGGAAAACGTTGCTCATTTGTTATAGTCTATACTCGCGCACGGGAATTAAGGGCCTTCGCTCCCTCAAATCCTGCCTCTAAATGAGATAGTGAGAGATAGCTTTCGTAGCGGCATACGCCCATATCTAGCTCGGCGAAGAACTCTGCTCCCTCTCTCTCCCTTCCAGCCGACGCTTTACGGCTTCACGAAGTCTGGCTCCCTGACATTGGGGCAAAGGAGCATAGAAGAAGACCAGCCATCGGTTCGAAGGCCATCCCGCATCATCTAGTCCTCTTCAAACTTATCGTCCAATTTCCTCAACAAAAATGGTTGGTCAGGTAGGACTCACTTGAGGCAGAAGTTGAGGTGTGAGTTCGAACCCTGGGTGACGTGATCAACTCACTCAGAATTGACAGACTGTGAAGGACCTCAAGGTCAGTCTTCTTCTCCACCACTCCAATCTCAGTCTGTACTTCCATATTTTCCTGTGGAGGTCTTAATTAATTGTGAAATTTTAGAGTGTGAAATTTTAGAGTTAGA
>MU224633.1:39251-51669 GCA_018584345.1 Thuja plicata | reverse complement strand
GATTCGATAGTCTTTTTCATTGTGTAATAGGCTTTGGTAAGCTTAATCAGATAATATAAATTTTTTTTTTGTTTTACTTTGTAACTGTCGCAATTGCGACGTCAACCCCTGAATTGCGACGGAGATGCTGTAGCGGCGACGCCAAACGCCCGTCGTAATTACATTGGGATCCGTCACAGTTGCGACGTCATCCAAGGGGATTGCGACAGGGTTGCTATAGCGGCGACGCCAAAATCCCATCGCAATTGCACTGGGATCCGTCGCAATTGCGACGCATTCCACAAGAATTATGGCCGGATGATGCCAAAATAAAGTGGCAGTATAGCGACGGATATCTATCGTAATTGTGACGGGTGATGACAGACGTCATAATTTGCGACTAAAAATGAGCGACATCTACTACTGTCGCACTGGCGACACATTTTTGTCGTAATTGCGACACATAGCTGTCGCAAAACGATGCCAAATGTATTAGTGTAAGATTTTGCCAATCAACTGGATTAACCACACACCACACACTCATAACATAACTTGAAATTAGGCTAATGTTATACCTCTCTAATCAGGTAGCTTGATCCATTGCCACTTAATCATCACTGTACATCTTAGGTTTATTTCAGATCCAACGAATCCTTCCAACATTTTGTTTCCATCTACATTGTAGAATATATCCTAAAACTCCTTCTTGAATCCATACATAGAAATGGGTAAACATATATTAAATGCTCATTTAATTCTCCACAACAATCATCCTTATCTTAAATATGCTTCACATATCCCAAGAAAATGAACTATGTCAGTTGGGATCTCAAATCTCTCTAAAACTGTCATAATACTAACACTCGGTTAATATTGTGTAGTACCACTCAGTCATCTCTATGTAACTCAGTAATTCTTTGACACTTGACACATACTGATGCTCAGTTGACACTAAAATTTTCTTGGCATATACTAGCACTCGTTTGACACTCGCATCACTCGGCATTACTTGACACAAACTGTTTTGAACTTATGTTTCTTTAATCTTCTACTTTGTAACTCGGTCAAGACTAATCTTGTAGTCATCCAAACTTCACTTAGACTTAAGATAAACAATATATTACCTTGTCAAGGTGCGATCTCATCAAGTACCCACTATAGTTTCACATAACTCAACCATTCACTAGGTCTTCTTGTTATCTCTTCTTTTCAAATCTTCTTCATCAATCAATTGATATGGCACTTTACAAGATAGCAATTGTCTTACCAGTTAAGGTTTAAAATCAATGGAAATATAACAATTATTTCAGTTATAGTTTCCAACAATCTCCCTCTTTTGCATTGATGGAAAACACATGCAAACAAACAACATAACATATGCAAGGTTCCCAAACAATCCAAAATGTATGTTCTATAAACATATTTTCATTAATGCCCTTTGTTTCATTCTGATTCTCTCCAATACAAATATTGTCTCCGTCTTGGATAGATTTCTCTCTGGAACTTATATCCCTCATTGTTTGTTTCTTCCTCAAATATTCTCAATTATTTCTCCCTTATGTATATCTCCCTCTTTGTCAACAATGCCAAAGACATACATCTTCAACATGTAGATATCTCTGTGTCAAGTTTTTGAATTCAATGCTCCCTCCATCATCTTGCTTATGATTGATCAACATCTTTTTCTTAACACTTCACAACTTTAAGCGACTCCTAAAGTTGACCACATTTTGCATCAATTTGTTAGATATTCTGTGTAATACATTTGATGCAACCACTCCATATGATCTTAGTTAGCCTCAGATAGGGGAATCACCCCTAATTTTCCTCTTAGATACTCACGAGCATCCTTAGGTAAAGCTTTAGTAAATATACTGTAACATATTCTTTAGTCTTAGTTCTTTGTCTTGTACTAGTGCTCTCAAGTAATGATACTTGATAGCAATATGATTGGTCTTTGTGTGCATCACAGGGTTCTTTGAAATATTAATAGCAGTAGTGTTATCACAAAAAATAACAACTAGGTTTGTGATTTCTTCCTTCATACCTTTAAACAATTGCTTAATCCATACTATGTTTGAACAATTTATTGTTGCTGCGACATATTTAGCCTCTGCTGTGGATTGAGAAATACAACTATGTTTCTTGCTTGTCCAAGAGACTAATATCTTTCCTAAAAAGATTGCACCACCACTTGTGTTCTTTCTGTCATCAACATTACCTTCCCAATCTGCATCTGTGTAAAATTTTAGTTCAAAATTCTCACGCTTCTTGTAATATAATCCATAGTTCTTTGTTCCCTTCAAATATCTCAAAATCTTTTCACTGCCATTAAGTGACTATCTTTAGGATTTGCAGAAAATCTTGCAACAATACCAACTACTAATGCAACATCTGGTCTACTGTGGACAACAAATTGTAGTTTTCCAATCATTGATCTATATAGAGTTTGATTCACCTTAGCTATCTCATCAGTCTTTGATAGTTTCAGTCTAGTAGGCATATGAGTACTTATAGGTATGGAGTCCTCCATTCCAAATGTCTTCAGTATATCTTTGATATACTTATCTATTGAGTAATGTAGATACCTTTCTTCATCTGATATACTTTCAAACCAACAAAGAATTTGGTCTCTCCAAACATAGACATCTCAAATTTAGTTTGCATCTCTTTTGCAAATAATAGGCATAAAACATCTTGTCCTCCAAATATGATATCATCAAAAAATATTTCAGCTATCAATATCCCTTTACCTTTCTCAGACTTTAAGTACAGATTAGTGTTGTCATTTGTCCTTGTAAATCCAATCTTGATGAAGTAATTGTGCAATCTCTCATACCATGCTCTAGGGGCTTTCTTCAATCCATACAATGCTTTATGTAACTTGAAAACCATATTCTTATTGCTTGAATCAAAAAATCCTTTGAAGCTTGACCAATGTATACCTCTTCTTCCAGTATTCCATTCAGAATTGCTAATTTGACATCCATTTGATATAATTTGAATCCTTTGTAAGATGCATAAGCCAGTAGAGTTCTAACTCCTTCCAATCTTGCAACTGGGGCAAACGTCTAACCATAGTCAACCCCTTCTTCTTGTGCATAACCTTTACATACCATTCTGGCCTTGTTTTTTATAACTTCTCCATGTTCATTCATCTTATTTCTAAATACCCACTTTATTCTAATAACATTCTTGTCTTTTGGTCTAGGTACTAGTGTCCAGGTTTTGTTCTTCTCAATTTGTTAAATTTCTTCATTCATGGCCTGTATCCAATCTTCATTTCCTAAATCATCTTTCACTGTTTTCGGCTCAAACTTACATAATAAGCATGTCTGATTTTTATGTTCTTCTTGTCATGACCTCCGAATCTTTATCTCCAATAATTTGATCTAGTTTATGATGTCTTCTTACATATTTTTCTAGTCTAGGCTCTGGTCTTCTTTTCTCTTATTTTTCATCCTCAGATTCATCATCAGAGTTAATTTCAAGTTCATTTTGTGTCTCTACTTCTTCCTTGGCAGTCTCTTCCTGATGCTTGGCAACATCTTTCTGTATTTTGACATTTTCTTGTTGTTGCTCGACAACATCATTATGTTGTTCGGAAGGTTCTTTTTCAGGTTCAGGGACACTATTGGGCTCTCCTTCATTCATGTAAACGAAAGATCTATAATCTTCAGGTTCTTGCTTGCATTCCACTTCATTCTTTTTTGCATATTCATCAATTCTAATATTTGCACTTTCCAAAACTTTGTTAGTTTTTGAATTGAAACACTTGTACGCTTTTCTCTTAGTGGAATAACCTAGGAATATGCCTTCATCACTTTTAGCATCAAGTTTTCCATTTCTGTCAGGTTCAGTATATAACATTTTCTCCCATAAACTTTAAAATATTTAACATTAGGTGCATAACCATACCATAACTCATAAGGTGTAATATCAGTACCTTTCTTGGCTTGTACTTGGTTCAAGGTATAAACTATTGCACTTAAAACTCCTCTCTAGTACTTTTGTGAAACATTATTTTCTATCATCAGTGTTCTAGCACAATCCATTATTGATCTATTCCTTCTCTTGGCTATGCCATTCTGTGGGGGAGTCCTTGGAGCAGACATATGTCTTTTAATTCCTCTATCATTGTAGAATAAGTTGAACTCATTTGATATAAACTCTCCTCCTCTGTCAGATCTCAGACATCTCAAGTTCTTACCTATCTCTTTTTTAACTTTTTCCAAATACCACTTAAACAGTTGAAAAGCATCATATTTTTCTTTGAGAAACATTACAGTCATGATTCTAGAGCAATCATCAATAAACAATATGAAATATTTATCACCTCGGTAGCTTTTTACACCAATAGGTCCACAAAGGTCAGTATGAACCAATTCCAAAACATCATCTGAAGTATAGGTTTTTCTCTTGAAACTAGACCTTTTCATTTTGCCCAACTGACATTTCTTACACATAACATTATCAAGTTTCTTCAATCTTGGTAACCCTCTTACTCTTTTCATCTTACTAATATTTATCAAATTATCAAAGTTCACATGACATAACCTCTTATGCCATAACCATATATCATCATATTGTGAAAAAAAACATGTCTCATTATATAAATCTAGATAGAACAAATTACCTCTTCTTTGTCCTCCACTTCTAATCAATTCACCAGTAGCATCAAAGAACTTATCTTTTCTGTGATGAAACTCAACTCAATATCCCGAAGTATTCAACTGAGAAACACTCAACAAGTTATATTTTATTCCTTCTACCCAATAGGCATTGTCACATATGATCTTATCAGTCAGTTTTATTGATCCTTTTCCTTTCATAGGACATGGTTTGGTCATTACCAAACTTAACACTACCACCTTTGCAATAGTTTAGTGTTCGAAATTTACTTTTGTCACCAGTCATGTGATGTGAGAAACCACTATCAATCATACATATATCACCTTTACTCATATAATAAATAATTTTAGTTTTCTCATCTTCATCATAATCATCTTTTAGAGCTACATAAACAACTTCTATATCACTGTCATTAGATTTATCAGATTCACTATCAATTTCTTGTTCAGCTATATAGAATGATTTCTTACCTTTGTCTTTATAGTCTTTATACTTTCTGAAATCTCTGTCATCGCTTTTGTCTTTATACTTTCTTTCTTTTCTCTCATCCTTTTCATTCCTGTCAGGATATCTTGCAGCAATATGGCCAACTTTGTTACATGAAAGACAAATTATAAGAAGTTTACCTTTAAATTTTCCTCTTCCTCTCAGTAGTCTTCTAGCCATAAGTGCTTCAAGTTCATCAAGATCTTCATCAGAAGTGTCACTGTCTCTATTCACATGTGTATCTTTTCCTTTCCTTGATTTATGAAGAGTCAATTGTGATTTGAATGCAGAATCAACATGGTTAGGAGTGAAATTATAAAAATTTGACATTTCAAAAGCAGTAAGTCTACCAACTAGACCTTTTAGAGTTAAGTTGTTACTAGGAGTACATCTTAGTTCTTGTATAGCATATACAGGAAGTAAGGTTCTCAGTACCTTGCTAATAACAATATCATCACTAATAGTTTCATTTGCTCCTCTAATACCATTTACAACCTTCTTAACTCGACCATAATACTAAAAAATAGTTTCACCATCTTGCATTCTCATCTCATCTAACTTACCTCTCAAACTTTCACTTTTGGCTCTCAACACATTTGTATCACCTCCATAGATATTTGCCAATATATCCCACATTTTGTTTGCAGTTTTGCAATCTTTTATATCTTCAAATTCAGGATAGCTTAGGGCTGATGCAATCTCCAACATTGCTTGGTTGTGTTCTTGTTTTTCTTTCATCTGTTGAGATGACATAGGTGAAGGTACTGTTATGTAATCATGTTCTACATAGTATTTTTCTGCATCTCCAATACCAGCTAGGTGTAGCTTCATCAAAAATATTTATGCAGGGAACTTCTCCTTGTTTAGCCTTGGTACCTCCTTTTTATACATCTTGATCTTTAGCTTCAAGTACCTTCAAACTCTCTCTACAAGAACCACAAAAGCTCTGATACCAATTGTTAGAATGATTTAAAATAACTAAGAGGGGGGGAAGGGGGGGTGAATCAGCTATCCAAGGTCTAGATGTACCAATTGAACTTTCAAACACTTCAACCAACTCAAATCCACTCAGTAATCCACTCGGTCTCTATAGAATATGATCAACAATATAAACTTGCAGTATATTGTCCTAATGTAATCAACTTGAGGAATATAAAACTCTTAATAATACAACACATCAAATAACATTCAAACAAGTATGACACCATGATTTAACATGGAAACCCAATATGGGAAAAACCACCAGTAGCATGCTACCAATTTTTCACTCTTCTGAAGTGAGCTCTATGAAAAGCGAACCCAGTTAAAGGTTACAATACACACTGTTAAATGTGACCCAGTTAAAGGATTTAATCACTCTGTTAGAAATTAGCCTTGTTAGAGGGCTTAGACCATTCCATTAGAATGTAACCTTGATTAAAGGATTTAACAACATGATTGTTAGGTCAACCTTGTTTAAAAGGATTTTGCAACTGATACAATGGTTAAAAAGTAACAAAAAGTTGTGATCTGAAACATACAACTCACTTTGCAAATACAGATCCAATTATAGCTCAAATATTAATTCACTGAATGGCCTTCATTTTCATCTCTATCACTCTAATTTTCTTAGAAATCCTTCAAGAAATCACCACTGTGCAGTCCTGTACTGCTCTCTTTAGCCTTCTTTTCCTTGTGCTTAGATTTTGTCAATCAACTGAACTAACCACATACCACACACTCATAACATAACATGCAATTAGGTTAATCTTATACCTCTCAAATCAGGTAGCTCGATCCACTGTCACTTAATCAAATCACTATAGATATTAGGTTTAGGTAAGATCCAACGAATCCTTCCAACATTTCATTTCCATCCACATTGTAGAATACATCCTAAAACTCCTTCTTGAATCCATACATAAAAATGGTTAAACATATATTAAATGCTCATTTAATTCTCCATAAAATTCATCCTTATCTTAAATATGCTTCACATATCGCAAGAAAATCAACTATGCCGGTTGGGATCTCAAATCTCTCTCAAACTGTCATAATACTGACACTTGGTCAATACTGTGCACTGTTGCTCAGTCGTCTCTATGTAACTCAGTAATTCTCTAACACTCGGCAAATACTGATGCTCGGTCGACACTAAAATTTTCTCTGCATATACTGGCTCTCGATCGACACCCACATCACTCAACATTACTCGGCACAAATTGTTCTGAACTTATGTTTCTTTAATCTTCTACTCTATAAGTCGGTCAACACTAATCTTGTAGTCATCCAAACTTCACTTATAATTAAGATAAACAATATATTGCCTTGTCAAGGTGCGATCTCATCAAGTACCCATTTTAGTTTCGCATAACCCAACCATTCACCAGGTCTTCTTGTTATCTCTTCTTTTCAAATCTTCTTCACCAATCAATTGATATGGCACTTTACAAGATAGCAATTGTCTTACCAGTTAAGGGTTGACATCAATGACAAAATAACAATTGTTTCAATTGTAGTTTCCAAAAATTGGTATGTGGCAGTTGATCATACTATATTGTACACTCTTACTTTTTTTTCGTTAACTCGTTAAGCATTTTTTTTAATTCGTCAAGAATTTTCCTATGTTAACTCGTCAAGAAAATTTTAGGGTTAATTTGTTAGCCAACACTAGTAAACCACCTAAAAAGTGTGTAAATAAGTGGCGATGTAATGTAAAATTATCATCTTCTAATTTTCTCTTCGTAGGATAATAAAATTAGTGGACGATTATTTATCTGGTGGATGTATCCCATATTGAGTCAACTGTGTTAAATTTTTGTGTTATTTTGTGGATGTTGTGGGGCTTGATTCCCTTGATAGAAAATATGTGGTCGAAAAATTTCTCAGGATGAAGAAAAATATTGATATCCTCCTTTTACAAGAACTAAAAGTAATTGAATTCTACCTAGAGATCAATCTAAACTCTATGTAGAGAAACACTAGTGACTTTGTTACCAGTCAGTCCAAAGGTGAAGGAAGGGCAACCATCCTTGTCAAAAATAAATGGAACATATTTTTTTCAGAAGTGGGGTTTCTCTCCCTACAACAAAGTAGTTGGGATTATCTTGGAGTATAAATATATTAAAATGGGTGTGTGCTCAGTATAGGCCCCTAGTGACCTTAAATAAAGGATTGAGATTTGGAAATGGATGACCAACCTTGAAGATGTTATGTGGATCATTGGTGGGATTTTGATATGATTTAATGCTTGAAGATAAGGCAGGAGGTGTGGAATTTGAGTGGAAATCAGATGAAAAGTTCTATTGGTAAAAAATTGTTAATAAGCTTAGGTTATTTGAACCCCTGGATAGCAAGAAGATTGAATAGAAGGATGGATGGTTTACTTGGTGCAACTATCAAAGAGGAGAGAAAATGATTTATAGTAGGTTGGATCGATTCTATGTTAATAAAGGTGTTTTTTTCTTCTGCAAAGATGTGAAAGGTTGTTGTGGTAGGGTGATTCCATTCAAATTATGAGACCACCACCCTATTCAATTTATGATTTGTCTCAATAACTCTTCCCTTATCCTAGAAATCCCTAAGGATTCATTTTTCCTTAACATCAACCTTTTGAAATATGAGGATATCTTGTATGCCTTGTTCATTATCAGGAATTTAATTAGTGGAATCCCAATTAAGTTTCAGAGTTGGAGAATCCTTTTTTAGATGGCTGGGAGGAAGAAGGATAAAGATTCCAGGGAAAAGGAAACCATGCTACACAATAGGCTCTTGAAGTCTAAAATCCTGATCCAAAATGATCCCTCAAAATAGATGTTGCAATTGGTCTAATGCAAGCTAAAATTCCCTTAGAAAACATGAGAATACTAAAATTTTGGGTGGAAACATTAGATACAGACTGAATAGGTTAGAGCATGGAGACAAAGTGTCCAAGTTTTTCTTTCGACTACTTAAAAGAAAAGAAGCTAAGGAAATGATAGATACAGTTTGGGAGGATGGTGTAAATATGATTGAGCAAGATGATATAATTAAGAATTTTTGGACCAATTTTACACCAATTTATTTACATTAGAGGATGCCACCAAAAACTCAGTAGAATTTAGAAAGAAGGTTATATACATTATTCCAAAAAAAGTAAGTCTCAAATAAGAAAATAAGTTAGAGGGTGAGTTGTCTATACATGAAGTGAAGAATGTTATCCTTGCACTAGGAAATGACAAGGCCCCTAATCCGAATGTCCTACCAACAAAGTTTTATAAGAGCTCAATATTGGCTGGATAGTCAAGGTTCTTAAAATCTATATAGAAGCCATTGACAAAGGCTCCTTGGGAAATGGCATTAATAATGGGATCATCAAGATTATACCAAAAGAAGGTGATAGTTCTCTAATTAAAAATTGGATACCTATCATGCTTCTCAATGTGCCATACAAAATCCTTGCCAAAAGATTGTAAGATGTTCTTCCATATATATTGTGAACCCCACTCAAACTATGTTTTTCAAGGGCAAATATATCTTGGAAAAACTCCTAAATTTTTGGGAAGCAATCAAATGGGCCAAGGAGTCCAGTTAGAAAGTGGAATGCTTCTCATTGACTTTGAAAAGGTCTATGCCATAATATAATGAAAATTTATCCTTCTGATGTTCAAGGGGTTGGGGTTACCAAGCCCTTTGTGTAGCATGGTCAAGACCCTCTTGGCAGATACCCAAGAATGTGTAGAAGTAAATGGAGTTAAATTTGAAATCTTTTCACTAGAACTAGATCCATTAGGTAGGGGTTCCCATTGGCCCCTACCCTTTTTTATTTATGTAGATGCATTATTCTATCTGCTATGAGATAAGTTCCTTTCTAGAAAAGTGGAAGGTGTTAAACTTCCGAATGGTGACAACTTATATAATGCCCAATTTGTAGATGACACTGCTATTCTTGTCCAATTGGATGAAGACTATCAATAATTTGGTGAGGAAATTGGATTTATTTTATATTTCATTTGGTAGAAAAGTTTCCCTCCCTAAATCTATTATGCTTAGTTGAGAGGAACAACCCCTGAATGGTTCAGTAAGTTCTTTGTCATGTGGGGAGGGCCCAAGCATCAAACTTGGTATCTTTTTTCCATTAACCCTAATATTTAATAAATGTGGGAATGGGTTAAAGGGAAGATTGACAAGAAGCTCAGGATATGGAATAAACATTAGCTTTTCTTGGATGGAAGATATCAAAATTATCAAAATATACTGTCCTCCTACACATGTACTAATCCTCTGCATGTTTATTTTCAAATTACCAATTTCATTACATATAGAAACTTATCAAAGAGTTTCTATGGTCTGATGGGAAAGGGAATAAGAAAAACCATGTAGTCAAGTGGAAATAGTGTGCTATTAGCAAGGAGAAATTTGGGCTTGGACTGAAAAAATTGAAACACTAGGGAGTTGCTCTAGCTACTAAGTGGATATTCAAATCTCTCAAAGGATATGAGCCATGAAAAGTCCTAATTAGGCACAACGTCACTACATAAGTGCCAAGGGTAGGTTATTCCTAGGAAAAAATCTCTTTTAGTGACCTTGTTGTAGGTGAATTCAGAGTTAATCCAACAAGATTAGTAGGTTTTAAGTCTATTTGGAAATCCTAGGGCTCTATTAGGCATATGATCTCTTAAAATGATATTGTGAATAAGGAGAGCAAAATTTTGGGGAAAAGGTCCATATGATGGAATCTTAAATACAAGAATGACCCTTCATACAGATCCAAGGATGCTCTACTAGAAAGTGAACCTATAAAGGTATTCAATTCTTGAAGGATATTTTAAAATATTACAAACTAGTTGTGTGGTAGGACTTATGCCAAGAATACAATATTCCTTAGACCCTTTGGAGAACTTATTCAATTATGAGAGATTCTTGCTCTTCCAGCTATCCCTTCCCAAGGCTATTAACTGTGATGCTTCCTCTTTCCTGTTGTTCAAATTGATTGATGGTTCCCTTTTTTTTTACACTAAAGCTAAAACCTTGTACAAAGCATTGGTAGATTTTCATGACGTTCTTTCTCACTTTAACCATTGCTACAGCCTTGGTCTAGATCCCTCTGTTAGGAACTTGTGTGTCCCTTCTGTTTATTTTTTTAGTATAGTGTTTTTGGATGCGTATGCTTTGCAAGTTGTCCCATGAGTATATTTTATTATCGGGTATGTGCAAGATCATGAGGGGCCAAACTATACCCTTAAGTGGCAATGAAAAATAAGAAAATCAGGGTTAGTAAACTTGACGTGAAAATTTGAACTAGCTATCAACCTAATATCAAAAATTTATAAGAATAGAATCTATAGGAAATTGAATGTAGTTTCTAAACTACTAGGCCTTTTTTGAAAAAAATTAAATACGATTGGTGAAAAGTATAGATTTCAATGCAGCAGTACAAAAATTTCAGGAAAAAAATAAGAAGAAGGTGTATGTCTGACCACCTTAATCATAATCAAATGATAATATTTTTGTATAAGATTTTATATATAAGTAGTAGACTGATGCCCGGATGTGACGCATATTTTTTTTTAATTTTATTCCAAAAAAATAATTAATTATGAATTTTATGCTACAATATTTTCAAAATAAAATAACTCCTGTGTCTGACCACCTTAACTCATTGAAAAATTAAAAAAATTTAAAAAAAAAAAATTCCCTTATAGTAGGAAAAGCATAAAATGTGATGCATTTTTTGGATTTCAAAAATGTTATACCGTTTGAAAGTTATAGTTGTTTTCCAATCAGTATATAAATCAACACTTTAGAGGTAACTCAATTAGAAAATAACTAATAATTACTTACCGAATTCAAAATTTGACAGCAATTACATCGATAGAAAGTTGATAATCCCCTTAAGATACCCTTTTCATTTCATCAAATTCGGGAGGAAAAAAAGTCGTCATCTACAAGGTCGAAGTCTGGAACTTAGAGGAACAAGGGAAAAACACGTTTTTGTGACATTTTTAGAGTTGACCATGTAGGTTTGGTGTACAAAGCAATACCGAGCCTAATCGGGTACCCAAAAAATGACGGCATAATTTTGATTTTTAAATTTTCCCTCCCCTTTCTCCCTCTTAAATTTTTTCCCTCCCCTTTCTCCCTCCTAATTTTCCCTGCCATTTCTCCCTCCTTCATATGATATATTATATATCAAAAATTATATATTAGATTATGTATTATATATATATTAAATATTATATAATATATATTAATATTAAATGTTACATTATATATATCATATATTATATATTATTTTATATATTATATATTAATATGTGTTTTACAATATATCACATGTAATATCTTCATATTTAAATTATAT
>MU224633.1:24010-34558 GCA_018584345.1 Thuja plicata | reverse complement strand
AGGTCCTATTACACCTTCTCACGTGTTAGGACTCTGAAGAAAACCCCATGACCCCTTTTGACACATTGAAACACTCAAGTGTGTCCCAAGAGGTTGTAGGACCCCTTTGGACACACTTGAGTGTTCTAATATGTCCCCAGGCTTAAAAAAGGGTCCTAAGGGGTTCTTGTACACCTTCTCACGTGTTAAGACCTCTAAGAAGACCCCATGACCCCTTTTAAAACATTAGAACACTCAAGTGTGTCCCAAGAGGTCGTAGGACCCCTTGGGACACATGTGAGTGTTCCAATATGTTCCCAAAGGTCAAAGAGGGTCATAAGGGGTCATAGTACACCTTCTCACGTGTTAGGACCCCTAAGAAGACCCCATGACCCCTTTCAACACATTGGAACACTGAATTGTGTCCCAAGGGAACATATGACCTCTTGGGACACACTTGAGTGTTCCAATGTGTCAAAAGGGGTCATGGGGACTTCTTAGGGGTCCTAAGGCATGATAAGGTGTACTAGGACCCCTTAGGACCCTCTTTGACCCCCGAGGACACATTGGAACACTCAAATGTCTCCCAAGGGGTCCTACAACCTCTTGGAACACACTTGAGTGTTCCAATATTTCAAAAGGGGTTATGGGGTCTTCCTAGGGGTCCTAACACATGAGAAGGTGTACTAGGACCCCTTAGGAGCCTCTTTGACCCCTAGGGACACATTGCAACACTTAAGTGTGTCCCAAGGGGTCCTACGACCTCTTGGGACACACTTGAGTGTTCTAATGTGTCAAAAGGGGTCATGAGGACTTCCTAGGGGTCCTACGACTGTGATAAGGTGTATTAGGACCCCTTAGGCCCCTCTTTGACCCCCAAGAACATATTGGAAAACTCAATTGTTTCCCAAGGGGTCTTATAATCTCTTGGGACACACTTGAGTGTTCCAATGTTTCAAAAGGGGTCATGGGAAGTCCCCATGTACCGTTTTGACACATTGGAACACTCAAGTGTGTCCTAAGAGGTCGTAGAACCGCTTGGGACACAATTGAGTGTTCTAATGTGTCTTCGAGGGTCAAAGAGGGACCTAAGGGGTCATAGTACATGTTCTCATGTGTTAGGATGCCTAGGAAGACCCCATGACCCCTTTCAACACATTAGAACACTCAAGTATATTCCAAGAGGTTGTAGGACCCCTTGGGACACACTTGAGTGTTCCAATGTGTCCCTGGGGGTCAAAAAGGCATCCTAAGGGGTCCTATTACACCTTATCACATGTTAGGACCCCTAAGAAGACCTCATGACCCCTTTCGACACATTGAAACACTCAATTATGTTCCAGGGGGTCCTATGACCTCTTGGGACACACTTGAGTGGTCCAATGTCTCGAAAGGGGTCATGGGGACTTCCTAGGGGTCCTAACATGTGATAAGGTGTACTAGGACCCCTTTTGACCCCAGGGGACACATTGGAACACTCAAGTGTGTCCCAAGGGGTCCTACGACCATTGGATACACTTGAGTGTTCCAATGTTTCAAAAGGGGTCATGAGGTCTTCGTAGGGGTCCTAACACGTGAGAAGATGTACTAGGACACCTTAGGACCCTCTTTTATCCTTAGGAACACATTGGAACACTCAAGTGTGTCCCAATGGGTCCTAGGAAAGTTCATTTGAAAAAAAAATTTAAATTTATTTATTTTTTTTTTTAAAAATTTAAAATTTTTTATAAAAAAAGAATCAAGTACCCGGTTAGGCTTGTTCTTTGGTGTCAGATTTTCCCAAGTGTACTGACACCCATGCCTACTAAAAAGTCAACAAATGTTTTCATGCACTTTTGGACGAGTGAAAAGAGGATTTTTTTCACATTGCCACTTTTTGTCCCTCATGATCTTGCAGATACCCTATCCCACATGCATAGGTAGTAATACTTGTCTAGATTATACTTAGTATATAAGTGTGTGTTGAGGCCTTTGAAGGTACCGACGAATTTATTGTACTGAGCTTTCTCAAAGGAGGTTACCCCCTCGGAGCGGCACACGATCAATTGATTCACTCTGAGTTCTACTGTTTCTCTATACAACTGTTATTTTGTGCATGTTCATCATATTGTTGCAGGAGGTTCGTCTCATATGGTATCAGAGCACTTTCTTGGGCTTGCTGGGTGGAAATTCTATCAAAAAAAAATCCGTCATGGCCTTTAGGTGATGTGTTAATTACAATACTTATTTTTTACATCTGGGTTCATTTCAAATTACAGCAATTCTTGTTCTTGTAGTAGTTCATTTCAGTTGTTAGTATCTGAGTGATATTTTCCATTTTTTAGCCATAGCTTTCTTGCTTTCTTCCTTTTTCCTCTCAAAGTTCCCTAGAACCCCCGAAATACTATTCCGTACAATTCCTTCCTTGAGGACACCACCCCAAATTCCACATATCGAAGCCCTAAATCCCTCACTTATCTAATTTTAGGGTTTGCCCTAATTTTTTCAATTCTCAGCCAATCGCCACCAAATCTGGCCACAAGGTTCCTTTCCTAATTCTGCTCTTTTGTCCCTCTTGGACCTCTCTTCCCATTCTGCCTCCCCACCCCTGAAACCCTCATTTTTATTTTTCCCTTTTCATCAAAAAGTGTCCAACCACTCGTCAAACCCCCATTAACCATCTGCGTTTTTCCCAAATCCAAGTTTACCCTAACTGAAAAAGTTTATGTTTCTATTTTTCTTCCCTTTTAAAAAAATTAAAAATAAAGGAATGGTGCTATATGGTTGTCACCCATGTAGGAGAAAAAATCATGGAGGAGGAACTTTCATCCCTCAAGACCAAACTTCAAGATCTAGATGACAAATTTCTCGCTTTCACTCTTCAGCATTCAGCCATGAACAATCGACAGTGACTAGACTCTTCTGTAGACATTGGGTTTTCTTCTAGAAATTTTCATGGAACGAAGCTTGATTTTCCTCACTTTGATGGTGCTGATCCGATTGGATGGATTTACTAGGCAGAGAAGTATTTCATCTTGCATAATAATATGGATATCAAGAAAGTCTCGCTTGCATCTTTTCATTTGGAACATGAATCTCTTCAATGGTTCCGTTGGTACATCAAGGCTCATGAAGACCCAACCTAGACAAAATTGTGCACACTCCTTTTGCAGCACTTTATCCCTAGTGCTTTTGATGACTTCACAGGAGCACTCACTAAACTTTGCCAAACAGGCATAGTGAGAGAATACCAGATAGAGTTTGAAAAATTAGCTAATCACACAGAGGGATTGTCTGATGAATTCTTTTGCAGTTGTTTTGTCAGTGGTCTGAAGGATGTACTTTGATCTAAAGTGAAAATTTTCTGGCCCACTACAATGATGGAAGCCCATGGGTTGGATAAGTTAGCAGAGGACAAGATTAGTGCTCTACAATGTTCCAGATCCAATTTTCTTCCATTCTGAAATATGGGTTCTCCACACCCTCAAGTCACGCCAGCTCCCAGAACTACTCCTATCAAGCACTTGTCTAAAATAGAGATGCGGGCCCATCGAGAAAAAAGTCTTTGTTATAATTGTGATGATAAATGGTCCTAGGGCCATAGATGTGTTCAGCAAAAGCTCTATCTCTTGGATGTGGATTTTCCACCTAAACTGGAAGAGCATGTAGATGGTCAGGAAATAGTAGATGATGAGGTTGAGCCTCAATAGCCACTTGCTAAACCTCCTTCTCCAGAAGCCCAACCAGAGATATCTTTCCATGCTTTGGCAAGAGTTGCTACCCCACAAACCATGCAGGTGCAGGATTACTTCAAGAATATCCCTCTTACTATACTCATTTATTTTGGTAGTACTCATAACTTCATCGACCCCCGAATAGCCAAACAGGCTGATTGCTTTGTCCATCCCTGCTCTTGCTTTGAAGTCATGATTGCCAATGGGAGCACTTTACCTTACAAAGGGAAATGTCGCAATGGGTGTCTCTCTATTGGATATTATAACCTGCACTCTGAAATGTTGTACTTTCCCTTAGGTGGATGTGATGTGCTTTTGGGCACCCAATGGTTACGCACTCTTGGCCCCATTCTATGGGATTTTGCGAAACTTTGGATGGAATTTTCAGCCAATGGGAAACAACACACTTTGAAAGACTTATAGCCGGGGTCTCTTAGCATCATCAGTTCACATCGTATGGAAAAGGTTCTTAAGAAGAATTTACATGGTGTCATTGCTTAGTTCCATTCCATTCAGATGTAGCCATCAGCGGTATCTAGTACTCCTACAGATCTACAACAAATTTTAGATAAGTATTCAGGTGTATTTGTTGAACCTATAGGATTGCCACCTTCTCGCCCATAGGACCACCGTATTCTTCTCCTTCTTGGCAGCGTTTCATCCAACATTAGGCCCTACCGCTACCCATTTCATCAGAAGAACAAAATTGAGATGCTCATTCGTGACTTACTAAAGCAAGGTATTATTCAACCTAGTACTAGTTCCTTTTATTTTCCAGTTCTTCTTGTCCGCAAAAAATATGGGTCCTGGTGACTCTGCATTGACTTCCGAGCACTTAATCATATCACCATAAAGGATAAGTTTCCCATTCCGGTTGTTGATGAAATTCTTTATGAGCTTCATGGCGCTCATTTTTTCTCCAAGTTGGATCTTCGTTCTGGGTATCATCAAAGTAGGGTTAATGAGGAGGATATCTGTAAAACAGCCTTCCGCACACATGATCGTCACTATGAATTTTTAGTCATGCCCTTTGGCCTCACTAATGCTCCTTCAATATTTCAGGCAGTGATGAATAATTTTTTTTTTCCCTAGCTCCAAAAATTCATTTTGGTCTTCTTCGATGATATCCTCATCTATAGAAAAACCTAGGCTGAGCATCTCCATCATCTGGAGCTCGTAATGCAACTTCTCTTTGATCATCAAATCTGTGTGAAACAATCTAAATGTGTGTTTGGCCAGGAGGAAGTGGAGTATCTCAGGCATATTGTTGCACACCAAGGTTTTCAGGTGGATCCTATAAAAATAGATGCGATGAAAAATTGGCCGCATCCTCAAATTCTCAAGAGCCTTCGGGGTTTTTTGGGGCTGACTAGCTATTACCGCAAGTTTGTCAAGAATTACAGGAAGATTATGGCACCATTGACAGATATTTTAAAAAAGGATTCTTTTACCTAGACCTATGTTGCTGAGAATGTGTTTGAACAACTGAAATAAGCTATGTGCAGTACCCCTGTTCTCGCTATGCCAGATTTTTCCAAGCCCTTCACTATTGAGAGTGACGCTTGCGGCAATGGACTGGGTGTTGTTCTCCTTCAAGATGACCATCCTATTGCATTCACTAGCAAAGCCCTTTTTGGTAAGAATTTATCCCTATCTACATATGAAAAATAAATGATGGCTATTTTGCATGTTGTATAGAAGTGGTGGCCATACCTCCTAGGGAGTGATTTTTGCATCAAGATCGATCACCAAAGTCTGAAATATTCCCTAGAACAACGAGTATCCTCCCTTGCACAATAGAAATGGGTCAGAAAACTCATGGGGTATGATTACGAGATCACCTACAAGAAGGGTAAGGATAATATTGTGCAGATGCTCTTGCTCGCACATTTGATGATCAAGCTTCCCTTTCAGCTATTTCTATACCAATTCCTAATTGGTTAGAATCTGTTCAATAGGGCTATGTCAGTGACTCTTCTTTATCTCAAATCATTCACCAGTTGGCCAATAATCCTTCTGTTGTACTGCATTACTCTTGGGATGGTGCTTCTCTCTGATACAAGGGGCGTCTAGTGCTTCTGCAAAATCCAGATTTGCAACAGGCTGTCTTTTATGAACTCCATGCTTCTCCTTCGGCAGGGCACTATGGGTTCCTCAAAACTTATGAGCGGGCAAGGTGGAACTTCTTTTGGAAAGGTGAAACAAATGATTCCATAGATGGTGGCTGAATGTGATACCTTCCAATTCCACAAGGGTGAAACGACCCTCCTTCCAGGATTGCTGGAACCCTTGCTCATCCCTACACAGATTTGGACTGATATTTCTATGGATTTCATTGAAGGGATTCTTAAATCAGGTGGCAAGATAGTGATCTTGGTTGTGGTTGATCGTCTCTCCAATATAGTCATTTTTGTGCCCTCAACCACCCCTATACTGCCTCCTTAGTTGCACAACTCTTCACATCAATGGGGTAAAAGTACAAACCTATGTCACACTTTTATAAAGGAAAAGGACCACAGCATGCAAACTGTTCAACTTTAATGACATAAAAAGTTGCATTTGTATTTAGAATTTGAGGATGATGTAAACTGATGAAATGTGTAAAAATGGATGAATTTTATGCCTATAGTTTTTTAAATTTTTTTTGAACAAGAATTGACATAGTTTTTTAATTTTTGAAGTCCATTTTTCAATTGTTGAAAACTGCTGAAAATCTGGGGTCTAGTTCCCACCAAACAAGTATATTCAAATAATCTATTTTTCCTCTGATTTAAAAATATGTTATAGATAAAATGTATAGTTAGTGCAGAAAAGAAGAAAGATTGGTTTTCAATGTATATTTTCTCCGTTATAACTGCTCAAAGTTGAACTTATCTGAAATCGATAGTTTTCATCTCCCACCAAATTTCCCCTATCAAATCTACACCATTCAGAAAAAAAAATTACATATTCTTAAAGAGGACTCTCTCCTCTAGTGTTAAATATAAATTTTAAATTTTTTTGATATGATTTACTATTTATTTATTTATTTGAAGCAACATCTTCTCAAATGTTAAAATACCTACTTGCATTTTGAAATTATAATATATTAGATCTAATAAAAATACTATAAACTTTATATGACAATAATCTTGACTCTGAGCTCTACAAAAGGGTATTTTTAATATTTTCTAAAAATATTATTAAAAATAGTAGGGGTTATTGAAACATCAATTTTTTGAAATAATTTTATTTCTTTGGTAATTGGTATAAAACATGCATTTAATAAACATTTCCAATTGGAAAAGTTTAACTACTTGTCTAGCTTAGCTAGAATGAATCTAGCTAGACCATACGTTTGACAAAAATTAATTTTTATTTAGAAATACTCAAATTTAGCTGTGCTGATAAGTGGTCCTGAAACGTGACACAAATTTGTGCTTTTAGTACATGGACCAGATCTTCTGTCTTCATGGCCTCCCTTCTTCCATTGTCTCAGACCGCGATGCAACTTTTACCAGTCATTTTCAGACTGAATTGTTTCAGCAAACTGGCACAAAATTGAAGATGAGTTTATGGTATCACCCACAAACTGATGGTCAGACCGAAATTATCAACAAATGCTTGGAAACTTATCTTTGCTTCTTCACTTCCGAACAACAACATCAGTGGGCCAAGTGGCTTCCTCTTGCTGAATGGTGGTATAATACCTCTTACCACACTGCATCTAAAATGACATCATATGAAGCAGTCTATGGTCAGGCACCTCCAGTGCTCCTTCCCTACACTCCCAGCAGCTCACCAGTTCAGGCAGTTGACACAGTTCTCCCCACTCGGGATCAAATTCTTCACACCTTACAGGATAATATTCACATGGCCCGAAATTGAATGAAATAATAGGCATATCAACAACATTCTGAGCGCTCTTTTCAAGTTGGGGATATGGTTTTTCTTCATCTACAACCATACAAGCAATCCTCCCTGAAGCTTAAAGGGCGTCATAAGTTGGCCCCAAAATTTTATGGGCCACATAAGGTTCTGCAGAAGATTGGTTCAGTTGCTTATAAACTGGAACTTCCTCCTTCTTCCCGCATTCATCCAGTATTTCATGTTTCTTGTCTCAAGCAAGTTCTTGGAACCAACGTCAGAGCACAAAATTCTCTACCTGAAATGGATAAGGAAGGATCCATTATCTTGGAGCCTTAGGAAATCCTTGACTGGCGCACTTGTTAGCTTCGCTCTCACTCCATCTCTGAGGTCTTGATTCAGTGGCATAGAATGCAACCAGAAGATGCTACATGTGAACCCCTTATTCAGATTCAGCAACAATTTCCACACCTTAAGCTTCAAGGACAAAGATTTTTTATAAGAGGGAGGGGATGTTAGGAACTTGTGTGTCCCTTCTATTTATTTTGTTAGTGTAGTGTTGTTGGACGCATATGCTTTGTAAGTCATCCCGTAAGTATATTTTATTATCCCACATGCATAGTGTAACATATGAAATGGAGGTTGTTACTAAAATGTAATGTATGAAAAGAGATGTCACATTTGAAATAAGTGGATGTTTGTGTGATGTGTGGGGAAGATAAGATATTCCTTTCAACCTCATGCACAAATGAAAGATCCAAATTGATCAACCCAAAAAAGGATCAATGCACAAATGAATCAATCATTTGGAAATGAGAGCAAAAAGGAAAGATCTTAAATTCCCGTTTTAGAAAGGAATGTATATGATAGTTCTAGGAATTGAAATGGATGAGATGAATTACCAACCTTAAAAAATGGAAAATCAAAGATTGTTGTTTTCTGAGATCTGTAGACTGTTTCTGGAGATGCTAACAGTTGATACCGAACCGGAACACAGAGACGGACAAAACCCAAAAATATTTTTCTGTTCTAATGTTGTCTTATGAAAAAGGTTGACCCTATACCACTTTTTCCAACTTGATCTGCTCAACTCCAAAAGTGTCCCTGTTCACACAGTCTAAAAGAAATCTGAAAAGGGTATGCAAATCTGGCCTCAGATCTACAGTCCCAAACCTGTACCTGCAAGAAAAATGTTTGTTTTTTGGGGGAAAGGGGTTTGCCTTGGTCAAACCTCGGTTTTGGAATTAACCTTAATATATGTAATTGAAGATTGCATATAGAACAACAAAGAAAAACTCAAATTCACCTTGCTTGTAATGTCCTTGTGGCAGATTCAAATCCGTAGATCCACAAGTATGCTTCAAAACATGGAATGTAGAATGGAAGGATGTCTTTAATCTCTTGCTTTTAGATCTCCAAAACCATGTCTTGAATGGATTCTTGAACTTGACAAGGGCTTTGGAAGAAGATGGATGGAGAGATCACCAAAAGGGCACCTTTTTGGCTTGAATCCTTCAATGGCCTCCAATGGATCTCCTTCATGAAAATGGATGCTTGAATGCTTGAGAATGGATGGATGCTTGTTTGAAATC
Organism: Thuja plicata; assembly: GCA_018584345.1. Lineage (NCBI taxonomy): Eukaryota > Viridiplantae > Streptophyta > Pinopsida > Cupressales > Cupressaceae > Thuja > Thuja plicata. The sequence continues at coordinate 25,428 of MU224633.1, read as the reverse complement.
TTTCTCCTTAGCTTTCTTGGATTGCACTTTAAAATCCTTCTCAATTGTGTAATGATGCTTAATCATGGTTAGAGAAAATGAGAGGAGAAGGCTCCCTTTTATATGAAATTAGGGCACAATCTTCTAAGGAGGCCTACATAGGATAATTAAATCATAATTTAAGACTTTACCCCTAGGAGAGGACCTATATTAAATATAATTTAGGAATCAACCAATTCAGAACCTGAAACAGCCGACCCGGAAGTGGGAATAGACTTTTTGTGAAGACCAACATCCTGGAAACCAAAAGTTCTCGAGATTTGGACCCTGCGACACGGTCGACCTGGTCGACCCTGTCCTAGGTCAGGGTCAAGGAGGTCAACCTTGTCCTAGGTCAGGGTTGAGGAGGTTGACCCTATCCTAGGTCAGGGTTGAGGAGGTCGAACCTGTCCTAGGAGGTCGACCCTGTCCCTAAATCCCAGAAACACAGGTCTGTATCCCAGAATGCAGAAATCAGGTCAGAAAATGGTGGACAAAAAGGCAGAATAGGGGGGAAGCCATGTCAAGATAAGGAACCCAGTCAAGGTGCTTGTCATGACCCCAAACCACTTACTCGGAAGGCTAAACAATTCTAAAATGGAAGTGCTTCCATTTTCCGAGTATACATTTAGCCTCCACTTTAGCAAGAGTATGAGTTCAACACAAACTCTTGGTAAAGGAGAATATACAAAAAAGACAATCTTATTGGAATCAAAAGGGATAAAGAAAACCTCAAGCCCCCAAGGGACTTAAGTCTTTATTAACCCTAAGATCATGATAAGAGAGACATCACTTAGTTAAGGAGAAAAAGAGAGAGAAGTGGTTAACTCGCCCAGTAAGATGTGTGTATCTCACTGTGAACCACAAAAAGGATAGGATGGACCATCAAGAAATAACTTGATAGTCACCCCCATAAAGTTGTGCGCCTTCTGGTGGCTTTGTGCATATATGTAGTGCGTCTTCTGATGGCTTTTATGAAGTACCCATGGATCCATATTCTTATATCACCATGGAATACATTTGTAAAATGCGTATCTCTTAAGGATTTAGCAACTTATGTGCGTTCCCTTTCAAGGATTTAGCATATTGAATTGTAATTGAATGCGTATCTCTTAAATATTTGGCAACTTATGTGTGTTACCTTCCAAGGATTTAGCATATTGAATTGTAATTGAATGCGTATCTCTTCAGGATTTAGCAACTTATGTGCGTTACCCTCAGAGGATTTAGCATGCTGCCAAACAAAATGTTAGAACAAAAATGCATAATATACAATGAGGGAGGCCGTGTATATGCCCCCTCCTTAATATGGAAAAGTACATACTATTTTGACATGTTAAGGAAATAAAAGAGCAAGGATAAAGCCTTCTTCAACATCAAGACAATATCCATAGACAACA
>MU224632.1:680638-693156 GCA_018584345.1 Thuja plicata | reverse complement strand
TGTTTGTGTCTACAAGCAATTTGGTTAAATCACACAAGAGATGACCTGGTGATCAGTATAAAGACACATTCATTGAATATCATACACAATCAGGGAGCTGTACCTGTCAATTCAGAGGGCAGTGATAAAAGACATACACTGACCCATTTGTTGGTGGACATCCTTTTGTTCTCTCACCGTGGGTGTATAGAGAGTCAAAGATTGAAAATCTTAAGAGAGGACAAACTGTTAACCAACATGTTGATTTATGTTTCTATTTCATGTTGATTTTATGTTTTGTAATATTTTCCTAATGTTTTGAAACATATGTAATAAAACTAAATTAATTAACTAAATAACATTTTCCTAATATTTTGTAACATTTTCCTAATGTTTTGTAACACTTTCCTACTGTTTTATAACATTTTCCTACTGTTTTGAAACATTTGTAATAAAACTAAATTAATTAACTAAGTAACTAACATATAATCTTAACTAAAAAAACATTAAATCTACATAAAACAATATTTTATATTTTCTAAAATTAAAACAAAAAACATCAAATAATAGTGCAACTACATTAATTTAACTAAATAAAACTTAAAAACATTTAAAAAAATAAAAAATAAAAATAAAACCTATTTTCGGCCAAAGTACACCTATTCTGCTCCGTAATTCTCGGAAGGCACTCAGTGCAAATGAGAAGCTCAAACCAAATTTCAGGGTATATATAAGTTTTATGAGTTCCGGCCAAAACTATTTCGGCCATACCTGTTTCGGCCGGACGGGTTTCGGCCGAAACCCGTCTGCCACATCAACGCGACATGGCGCCGTGTGTGTGCCATGTATGTACGGCCGGACATGTTTCGGCCGAAACTAGTCTAGCCGAAACAACCAAAATGGTTCTCAAGTGTGACACAGATCTGTACTTTTACCCATATGTGTGTGTGTTAGGGAAGAGAAAAAGTTGGTGGAGTCTTCTACATGGTAGCTCCCTTTGTCCATGATTTGTAGATATTTTTCCTCTCCACGTCTCCCACTCCTAATACTTTTGTAGTTTCAGAGGGTAGCGTTGGTTTGGTCGTGGCGACCTCCATTGTTAGTCTTGCAAGTGATGGTGCATTTTTTGGGTGAGTTAAAATGCAGTTCATGTGCCAACATATTTTCCTTGCCTACTAAAAGTGGCGATGGATCATATGGCTCTAGAACTTGCTAAAATATTAGATTTATGGAGAAGAGGACGTTGACTCCTCTCAGATAATTTCTGAATGTGGGGACTTGTTTGGTGGTTCCCTTGTGGTTATTGTTGGGCATATTGTTTCAGTTAGTGATGAGGCTTATGAGGTGGAGAGTTTGATTAAAAATTCTCATCCTTTCATTGAGAATGTCTCTGACACTTCTGAGGGTTCATGTCGTGCCTTGCGAACAATTGTTGATCCCTTATTTGGTGTTTCTTTGAACTCTGGTTATGGCTTTCTTGGGGTTCCTACTTCACAATTTATGGAGCCTTTAATTATGGTTGATCCTCCCACGTCCATTATTTCTCCTCCTCCTAGAGTTCCTAGTAGCGATTTGATGCTTGAGGCTGAGATTTATGAGTCTCTTCTTTTGGAGTCCTCAACTTTGCTGGAGAATTCTCTCATTGGGAGATTTTGTAGACAATTGCTTCCTTTTTTCCTTCTCTTTTTTAAGGATTCCACCAAGATTTTTAGTTATATCCCTAGTTTTTGGACTTGAATGACCTCTAACTCTCTAAGTGGGTTCCTGATTTTAATTCACAAAACCTCAAGGTCCCTATTCATGATTTTAATTCATGAAACCTCAAGGTCCCTATTCAGGTAGAAATTTCTACCAGGGTTACCTTTGGAATTTTGGAACAACAAGATTCTTATGATTATTGCCAACTCCTTTGGTCAATTATGTGTTATTTAACCTATTACTAGTTGCTTTTATGCTAGATTTTGTGTTGTGGTGAAAAATAACAAGGTATTTTCTAGTTAGGTCATTTGTCTTCTAAGTGTGGAAAATGTGTATAGGAACAAGAACTTGAAATTTCTCTGATTGTTTTCAATTCTTCTTGTAAATTGGGTCATGCTACTGCCTCTTATGTGACCAACAAGGATAACCATTTTTGTCTAGAAGAAAAAGAAACAAACGCATGCTAGCTATGGTTAGTCCTCTTCATTCAAAACAAAGGTTCAAGCGGTGGATTCTGATTCTTCCTCTAAAGCTACATATATGTTTGAAGATTTTATTGGTAACTCTTCATATAACCAGAAAAGGTGTTTTCTGTTTGGTTGAGAAGGATCAACCTCCCCCTGAATCATGGAGGAGCAGATGCCGAATAATCATGTTTCAATTGATTCTATGCATTTTTGGGGAGAAGTACCAAGGAACTAATGTTAACCAAAAATCCTTAGATCACTTCTTTAAACTTCTCCTTAGATCACTTCTTTAAACTTCCATGATTTGATTGGGTTTCAATTTGCATAGCACAGTTGTTTACTGTTGTGTTTTGTTGTCTTGTTGGTTGTTTCATTTTTTCTGTGAGTTATTTAATTTTGGTGTTCTGTTATGCTGAAAGCTTAATCTTTCTAATTATACAAGGGATCAAGGCCCTTTCAAAATCCGTGCATATCTAATCTAAAACATTCTTGGCAGTTACAAAATTTCTTAACATTTTAAACAAGGGCTGCGTGCAGCTGAAGTCCTTGCCATCTGCAATATGACTCCAGCTGCAATATTTAGTTTTTGTTGTTTTCTGTATTTGGTGACTGGATAAACAAGGTTTTTCCATGCACAGTCAAAGATTAAAGAGGTTATTGTAGGTGTTTATCAATTTTAAAATGGTTTAAATTAGCAGAAGATAAAGGTAAATAAAGACAAATACAAATCGGTTTGAAAGACCCCTTCCCTTGGAAACCCACAAGAGGATGTTGTTACAAACTACTAGTTCTTCAGACAACATCATATTCATTTCCATTTGTATTCATGGAAAGAAATGGACTCTGAGCACATGGCCATAATATTTCTATTGGAAACTCCGAGCACATGGCCATAATATTTCTATTGGAAACTCTGAGCACATGGCTTGACAGAGCTATTTCTCGTGGCTTGACAGAGCTATAAATAACAATAAGACAAAACTAGCAACCACATAAAAGCTGATAAGGACAAAGATGATAAATTAGTCGAGCTGATACTACTTTTCTCCTGAAACTGATGGTAAAACTTCTATGTTATTTTTGAGACACCAACCTAGGAATGAAAACATTCAACAGGGTTATGTTATTTTTGAGACACCAACCTAGGAATGAAAACATTCAACAGGGTTCAGATTTGATTAAGAGAAATCTATAAACCTCAGAAAGAAGACGGTGTTAGAATGTTGGAAGTGCAAAGTCTAGACTCCAACTTCACCCACCAGAGAGAAAACACCCAGCAAAAAGGACAGCGATATGAAATAACAAACAACAAACAGACCAACAAAAAATAAAAAGTAGAAGAAAAAATTAAAATTAAGATCTCTTCGGGTTTGGAGGATCGTATTAGTCAAACAAGAAGTAAATACCTCAAATAAGATTAATCATTCACAACATTATGATGAAATTGGTTAATTTTCTTTGTGGAGCTTAGATATTGAATGCATTAGTTCATCCTTTTCAGAATACAAGGTCATCCTTTTCAGAATACAAGGTCATCAGGCATGTGAGTTTCTCACCCAAAAAAATACTAGGAATTGAGTCCACAATTCTGGGCAGGGTTATAAAGTTCGCATGAAACTAGCAGCTCAATGGTAGAGAAATCACAATAAAAGTAGAACCTTACGTCAGATAATAATTTGACCAAATTTGAAACATGGTATTAAAGTAACAGTAAGCCCCACAAATATTTCAAGAATATGTAATTCATACTCTACATAGGTCTTGACAGTCCATTGAGCAGCACAAAAGCAGAGCACTTGAATATCCATTCAACAGAGGCCATAAATAGAAAGGACCTGAATGTCTTGTAGTTAGCATGAATGCGGACAGAAACAATCAATAACAGGTTTGGAAGATCTTATTGTTGTCTTTGCTTACCAATGTTACCATTGATTACTTTGATGCATTTGTTATATTTTACTTACTTTGATGCATTTGTTATATTTTACTTACTTTCATCCTATTTTTGCAGAATTTTCTTAGACACTGAGGGCTACAATAATCAAGAACAAAAAATGTTTGTGTAAAGAGTTTGAAAACATATCCAAAAGGTTGCAGATAATCTCACATTTCATACTTAAAGTAAAAATTAAGAATAAGTAAATTTTCAACAGAGTTTCAGTACCAAACAAATGCATGCTTTACTAGAAGATAATAATCTCCCATTTCATACATACAACTAAAAATGACTTAACAATTAAATTGCAAAAAGAGTTTGTATAGAAATTAAATTCATGCCTCGTGGTAAAATAATATGGCTTATAGGTGTCGGGCAGCATTTATATGCCTAACAACAACCAATAAGGTCAGATAGTTGCTATATATTAAAGCCCCTAAGAGAAGTCACAGAGAGGATTTAAACTCACAAGTCTTTATCCAATTTTAACCATACAGCAAGGGCAATATCTGGCACCAAATACAAGTACAACATAGAGCTACTTGATTTGTTGAACCCGAACAAAGCATGATAGACTAAAACTGATGTTTTGGACTCTAAAACTAAGACTCTGTGCATATGTTCTCACTTTCCACAAGCTTCAAATTTGTAAGTTGATTTAAAGAGGGAAAATAATGAGACAAAGTAATGTCGAGCTTTTAACCAACAGATATAATAAATGCAAGATTATATTAAATCTATCTATTTAAATAATGAAAATGAGATGGTGCTGACCCTTTGACTTGTTGGGATTTACTAAGATCAAGAAGCATACGTCAAACTTCTACAAACCGTGAGCACAGAAAGGCCAAATGGATAACATCAGAGAATTACAAAATATGTACATGGTAGGCTATAGGATAGCTAGTGGAGGTGGGCAGGACGGACACAATGAATGACTAACCTTCCATAGATGAGACACATGTTAACTAACTTGACAAGTGTCAAGTGTCTAGTAAGTGGCATGTGTGTGTGTGAAGAGATGTTTCACAAAGTGAATACACGTTTCAACTACATTTAGTGAGACAAATATCTAAAATAGCTATGTAAGCTGAAGCTTATGAATAAATAGGTCAATCTACAAAGTGTTAACAACTATAACTAATTAGGTAATAACAGTATTTACACAACCATGACTGAGGATGGTGGTGTCAGATTTTGCTGACTGAATAGCTTTCCCATAAAGGTGAGCCTATTCTCTGCATGAACAATGCAATACTTGATCACTACGAATCCAAAATTCTTAAGTAGGTTTGCCCGCACACTAACCCCATAATGCTAAGCTTTTTCTCTCTATGAATTCTTCACTTGTGAGAAGATTATTTGTAAAATCAACTTAGGCAATAGGCACTGCACTCCCTTCATTGGCATTTTCTTTCAGAAAGGTTTACAGTAGATCCTGATCCATGCACTCTTTGATTTCACCCTAGAATCAGATTTGTCTCTCCCATTTAATTCTTATAATCCCTGTTAAATGGTCTGAAACAGAACTTGAGGATCTATTTAGTTCAGACGTTCAAGTTCACCTAATTGGATTTTTGGTAGTAGGTTCCATGTCAGGGGCTTGCACTCTTACTTTTACTCTGAGAACAGTCCCATGGAAATAGTCCCCGTATCCTTAGAAAACTTTTGCAGGTGTGAGCCCTTTCTTTTACAGCACATTGCACATTCTTTTCGAGTCATTATTTGAAAAGAAAAAAAATTAACTTCCATGACAGGGTGGTGCTAAGTTGAAAGCGGTGATTAGAGGGCTACCATTGTGGAATTCAGCAACTGAGCATGGTCTAAAACACCAATCGAACTCCAAATAGACTAAAAATCTGCTAAAATTAAGCAATGTGTATGAAATGTGAAACAGAAACAGAGAGAACGTTAGGGAATGCCCATAAATGGAGTCCGAAGAGTCCCTTGATCTGTGTATGGAGGATGTATGAAACCCTACCTGTGCACATGTCTGTATTAGCACATTGATAACGAAATGATATTAAAGAACCACAGCAGCTGCGAATTCTTTCTGTAAAAGAAAATTTCCCATATTGCCCAGGTAAGTCTGTTATGGTCCATATGGAAAGCCATAACCTCATCCCTTAAATAAATATGCAAAAACAAAGAGTACAAATTTTTCCCTAACTATTCTTTAAAAGTCTGTGAATTGATAAAGCTGTAATTGTGTTAAGACAGGATTTGTGTATGACAGTTGAGGCTACTGATGGAACTTACAATGTATTTGTATATTGATTATTTGCTTCCAGAGCTTTAATGGATTATTTATAAGAATTGGTTTGCTGATTATTCTTTTGCTGCTGCCAAAGACCCATTTCCTTCTTCGATTTGTCGTCCCTTTCAAATTTCTACCCTTCCCTCGCATGTGAATATTATCATGGATATGAATTTATTGAAACAAAAAAATCAAAGAGGTTTCCCTATCTTGTTCAGCCAAAATCCCGTAGAAAGCTCAGCATTCAGCAGAGCCACCATCTTCCACCTGTCACCTGTCCCTGCATGCATATGAAATGTGGAAGCATAAACAATGCACGTGAACCGTTCTATGAATGCCACATGCAAACTGCTTGAAATTTTTCACCAATTTTCTTAGTTGATAAAAGAAAAAACTACCGGAAAAATTAGCTCCTGCAAATGAGAAAATAGAAATAATATAATGAAAAATCACCTAATATAATGAAATGGGTAAAGAGCATAGGTTACGCGTTTGTCACACAGTTTTCGAAGACAGATTAATTGCTAAAGAGCTATGTGAAAACGTTAGTCTCCGCCTTTCATAACTCTTCTGTGAGACGCTTGCCAACATGAAATAAGCGGAAAGTCTCTGCAAATTCCTCGACAGGTATGTAGCGATATAGTTGATTTCTATTCACCCAATATTGTTCTTGGTCCTTTCTTGAGGTCACCTGTAAAATTCATGTAGCTCAACTCAAAAGCACAGTTAATAAAAGAGATACAATAGAAAAATTACCTAAAAATGATTGAGCTACACCGCTGTTGGCACATGCATATATATTACAAAGGGATAGTGTTATGCTAGACTTCATGAAGAGAATCAAGTACAAGGTACACTCTGGCTAGAATAATGGTAAGGTTAGTTTTTTAGGTCACTAGCAAGCAAGACACGAATTTGGTATATGAAACCCCTCTCATAATTCCAAAAGGAGATTGTTTTGTATATCATGTCCCAAAATTCGTCCTCCTGAACTGAGACCTCATGACCTAGGTCAATAGTAAACTTGAACTTGCAAATCAACCTACGTTCAAGTACTGTATCGTGTGTGCAAATGAATTGAATCTTTATGCTTTGAAGTTGCCACCTAAATGTGACCAAGTCCTACATGATGGATCAAATAGCATACTTCCTGCAAGAAATCGGCAACCCCTTTTCTATCTGGGCATTTGAAACCCATGGACTCAAAAAAGTCAAGCACGTCTTCCCGAGGTCCTTGATACATAATCTCTCCTTCAGATAATAAGAGAATGTCATCAAATAGATCGTATGTTTCAGGAGCAGGTTACAGAAGAGCTATCAACAATGTGCCATCCAGGACATGGATTATTTGGCGTAGACACTTGATTATCTGAGAAGTTGTCCGGCTATGAAAATGCACAGACAAGCCCTCCACCTCATGCCAACTGCCGTGTTGATCTGTTGCCTAGTTACAGGCACATGCAAATGACACGCTTGATGTGGAAGAACATGCCAGCCATTGGAAAATGCCACTTGCCCGACCTTGAAATTGCCGGACCTATTTTCTGTGAAAATTTGCAACCAAGAAAATGAAAATACCACCGAGACAAACGAGGGTAGCCAATAGGGAAGAAGAAAGTAAAACTAGATAATTCAGTTTAATAGGAAATTTCATCAGAGCATAGGGTAAACTGAGATTGCACGACTTCCGAGGAACAAAGTAATGTGAAAAAAGCTCCTGAAAACATTAGTCTCCGAGAAGCTCAGATGAATAATTGTTAGTCCCTGTCGTTAAGGCAGGAGAGATGTTTTGGGCGGTGTCTCCTGAAAACATTAGTCTCCTTTTTCCCCATTGTTCGTAGCCTTTTATGGTCTTGCAAAACGAAGTTTGACTTTGTCATAGAAAAAGTAAATATGAAGATATTAAGGATAGACACCGCCCTAGGAGAGATGTTTTGTGCATGCCATAATGCATTTTTTTTCCCCCAAAATGGCTATCTAGCCAACAAAATGGTTGCTTATTTTCTATTTAATAATAGTGTTGTATTTTTTATTTAATTAATAAATAGAAACTAAATGTTTAATCACGGTCATTTTGTCAGTTGGATTAGACATTGCTATTTTTTTGTAGAATCTCTCTAGGATTTGTTTGCATTTATTGTGGTTATTTTTCATTTGCTAGGCCTGGGGACCTTTTTCACCTCTTTATATAGCCACAATATTTCATTCTTTTGCAATTTCTACTACTGGAGTTGAAAGCTTGAAGACAACATCCCATGGCTCCCCTATTCAAAAATCCCAATAAATTGTTTTTGAAGGTGTTTCACAAGGTACCCACCTCTACTTCTTCAAATTTTGCATTTTGATGAAGCCTACAAATGGCTTAATAATTTTACTCTTGCGAGATATCTTGTGACTAGAGTCCCCCCTAAAAGTGTTCTTTATGACTGGATTAGAAAATCCTAAAATCCTCATTAGATTTTACTTTCTATCACACAAAGCCATACAATTAAGTCAAACATGACAACAGTTTCCAAAATTCAATGTGTTTCAGCTGCTTGATAACCTTGAATAGGCCAAGATTGGCATACTTCCCCACCAAGTGTGGTTCAAAGAAGATCTAAGAGCTCATTTAGGTATTAAAGAGGAGGAAATTTTTTGTCACGACAAAGACAATAGACCAAATCAAAATTCAAATTAGAATCTATTTGGCAGTAGACACCACAATTGAAAATAATTATTCTATCCTTGATGGATATGGTAACAAGAGGATTCCTCTTGACTGATAAATGAATTTTATTTCCTAAAATGTGAGGGTCTGACATACCTCCCTCAAAAATACTCTATTTATGATGTTCAAGCTGAAATTCTAGAATTAGACATTCTTTATCTTTAGGAGGTTAAAGTGTTGGATTTCCTTCTTTTTGTTGCTTATTGTGTCATTTTCCCTTTAATTTTTTTCTCTATATACTAACAATTAGGTAGGTTGAAGTGGATTTAACAAATTTATCTCAGCTATGTTGCATCGACTTTTGGTTGATCATGGAATTGAACCCACTAATTAGGTAGTGTGGGCTCTTTTCAATATGGATAGTCATTCCTTTGGAGTGATCAATGTTTCTATTGAGTTATCTTCTCTTAAGCATTAGAATACCAGTTCAATGTTGACCATCACTTATTCTTTTTTCGGGGATTTCAACATGATTGATACATCACATGAAAAATGCAAAAATATTCTCTTGCATTGGATAGCTAGTGAGATGAAGGATTAGTTTTTTATTTACAATAAATTGATTATTTCAACCCAATTTCTATTCACCATCTTGATCATTCACCTTGGCATATGTGCAACAACTTGTAGTCTAGACTATTTTAAAGTAGCTTGATCTTTCCATGATTTGTATAGAATATTTTTTTAATTTTTCTATTTGCTACCCCTTGTCAAACCAGTGGTAGAGGCTTTCTTGTTTGAACACTTTCCCATACAATTTTCTATTGAGTAGAAAATTTGAACTCGCAAAGCTATGAAATTCAATTCTTTCCCAACATACTCCTATTCAACCACAAGGTCATGACAATGCATATCCAACATGCTTGGAATCACAAGCCATGTCCCTCATGGTGAATTAGATGGATTAATTTTTGGAATTATTCCATAACATGTGCATCACAATGTAATCACATCTATGAGCACCAAAAGGCTCATTTTTTTGGCTAGTCATATGAGGCCACAACTCAAGGACTCTATCTCATTTTTGTAGCCTTAGACGCTTAGCTATTTGATTCCATTAGTCAACTTAGGTTGGACCATTAGTGTCAAAATGATAAAATTTTGGTTGCTTGTGCTAATACAGTTCCCATATTAAAGAAAAATTGAACTAGCTTAAAATTAGAGATAAGGTGTCGAAGGAATTGAGCCTTGCAAGCTCGAAAATCCTCTCTTACCATCAAAAAACATTGTGAAGACCTCCAAATATTTCATGATTTTCTTAATATTCTTCAATATTTTGGCTTTTATTATGATAAAGTTTTTTGCATAGGAATATACTTCTACAAGATAACTTTCTGTACATTGATGTATTGAAGTTGAACCCAATTGGATTTTGAATGCTCAATATATTCTTTCTGTTCAGATCCTCACACAAGGTGAACTTAAGGAGGAAATATTTTTATGCACAAGGATAAAGCCCCTAACATTGATGGCTTCCCTTTTGAATTATACAAATCCTTTTAGAATATGTTTGGTAGTTACCTATATAATGTGCATCTCAAAGTTATACAAACAAGGCATTTAGGTAATATAATAAACAAAGATATTATTAAGTTCATACCTAAGACTGACAACGAGTTGAGGATATCAAAAATTAGAAACCAACCACTCTATTAAATGTTTCATACAAGATCACTACCAAAGCACTAACTCTTAAACTATGGTTGATGTTTCTACTTATTTTACAAACCTAAGTAGAATAATTTTATTTAATCTAGATTTATTTTACACAATATTATCATAGATTGGGACGGGATGGAATTGGCCTAACAAAACCAACACTCATTCTTTCCATATAAATTTGATGACATGTAACCGATTGAATGTTTGATAATGTTAAGTTGAAGATGATGCAAAACATTAAACCAGACAGTGGTTTGTATTGTCATTGATGTCAACTTGATATCATCTGTATGGTCATATACATAATGCCAAAGACTTCAGAGAATCAATGGAACAGAGGTTATGCTTTCCGTAATGCATAAAACTCAAGTATTTACTAAGTGACAGACCACACCGACGGAGTGCACATTATCAGTAAAGATAGAGATAAAGTCATAGTGATGCCCGACAAGCAAAAGACAGTGTTGCCCGATGAAGCAAAATCACAGGATGCCTGACGAGCTGAAAAAAAAGTTGCCGGACGAGCAAGATCCAATGATGCCTGAAGGACGGAGATATCGAAGATAACTGAAGTTACACCGATGGAACTGGCAGTTGTCACCGATGACGAATTGTAGAATTGACCAACAGAATAGAGAGATCAGAAAATGACAAAATATCTAGCTGGCAGAGCTTAAGGATAGCCTTAACTGGTTGTTTTATTTGTTTTATTCGACCACAGTTAAGTAATTGATTTAAAGAAGATTTATACAATTGGCAAGAAGATAACTACGAGATAAATCAGGAGTTAAAGCCATAAATCCATTTGGCTGGATTGTTTTTCACGCCAAGAATCAAGAATCAAGAATCAAGAATCAAGAATCAAGGAATATCATGTCTATATAAGAGACAAGAATAATTCATTTCCACAAGAAATCAAATACACGGGGGAGTGAATTGAAATAAGATGCTGAAGGCTAAACTTCATACAGTCCTGATCAATCAAGCTAAGGGAGAGCTATAGAATTCTGTAGACACTGACAAACAGTGAAGCACAACATCATAGAGAAGAAAGTGTGAAGTACAAAGGAACTGAATTGATACATTGATCAGAGAGGTATTGTACATAAATAGATCTGAATATCTTCAATTCAAAGTTGCATTAGAAATAGGTTATTGGGTTTTAGTTTAACCATTGAAGCATTAAGTCTCTTAACAAAGCAGGACTTAACCGTCTTCTATAATTGAGGTATATTCTAACAGATTACCAAAAAGGTTGATTCATGATAGTAGCATCGGTCTTACCTAAAGCCTATTGATAGTCTAAGAAGGAAGCTGATTCAAGGATGGTAGTAAGATTAGCATAAAGCCTATTGACAGTCTAAAGGCTAATTCAAGGATGGTAGTGTAGATGCCAGATACTAAATGACAACCTATGCATAAAAATCCTCTAACAAGGTCACACTTAACCGTGTGTTTGTAACCTTTAATAGGGTTGGCTCCAAACAGGGCTCACTTCAGAAGAGTGAAAATTTGGGTTACTGGTCCCAGTGGTTTTTCCCTTAACAGGGTTTCCACGTTAAAAATTCATTTGTTATGTGTGTATGGTTATTTACTTTATTGTTTTACATTTCACATATGCATTTCTCGATTGATTGGTATACTCTGCATATTTACTGAGTATCGGTAAATAAGTTTTTCTTCTTATCGGTAATCAAGGAGAATAAGGATAGACAAGGTAAACCGACAGATAGTTAATTATTTCAAGTATTTCAAGGCATACATCTTGTAGGGACTTAATAATCTGAGGTGTATTGATTGGTGGATTAA
>MU224632.1:628093-670653 GCA_018584345.1 Thuja plicata | reverse complement strand
CAAAGCCTTGTATGGATTGAAACAAGCTCCCAGAGCCTGGTATGAATGACTTCATTCCTATCTAATAAGTATTGGATTCATGAGGACTAGTGAAAACAGTAATCTTTATTTGAAAGAAGATACTAATCCTAACACTTTGATTGTTGAAATATTTGTTGATGACATCATATTTGGAGGCAATGATATGCTATGAAAATCATTCACTAATGAGATGAGAAAATAATTTGAGATGTCTATGTTTGGCGACATCAAGTTCTTTTTTGGTCTATAGATCATTCAACAAAGTGAAGTTATTTTCATTACACAGTCCAAATACATCAAAGAAGTCCTGAAAATATTCAAGATGGAAGATTCCAAACCTGTTGGAACACCAATGGCTACTAGATGCAAATTAACAAAGGAAGAGAAGACAATAGAGGTAAATCAGACTCTATACAGATCAATCATAGGAAAACTCATGTATGTTGTACACACTAGACCAAATATTGCACATGCAGTAGGAATTGTTGCTAGATTTTCTGCTAACCCCAAGGAATCACATATAACTGCTGTGAAAAGAATTCTAAGATATCTGAAGAATACTGAGGAATTTGGCTTATGGCATAGAAGAGAAGGCAAATTTTAACTGAAAGTGTTTACCAACGCTGATTGGGCTGGAAATCTTGATGACTGAAAGAGCACAACTAGAGGAGAATTCTTTATGGGTGATAGACTTGTCACATGGAGTAGAAAAAAGCAAGGATGCATCTCTCAGTCTATTGCAAAAGAAGAATATGTTGCTACTGCTGCAAACTGCTCAAATATTGCATGAATCAAACAGCTGCTGGAAGGTATGTATATGAAGATAAAAGAACCAGTAATTATCTATTGTGATAACACCAGTGCAATAAATATTTCCAAGAATCCAGTCATGCATGCAAAAATAAAACACATTGCCATCAAGTATCATTATTTAACTGAACAAGTTCAAGAAAAAGAGATCATACTTGAATATGTGCAATCAAAAGAACAATTGGCTGATATCTTCACCAAGCCACTGCCCAAGGATACATTTGAGTACCTAAGAAAAAGACTAGGGGTCAAACCCATGTCTACCAATCAGTAAAGGACTGAAGGCTGCATCAGCCATATATTATCAGAATATCAATCATGATTGATGCAAGTAGAAAATGAAATTCAAAGCTACATCTATATACAGAAAGGTATATATCAGAACCAAGCACCATAACATATTGTTATATTGATTATGGATAAGGGAAATTCAAGGAATATATTATGGATAGAAGAAATAGTTTGACAGAATGTCAGATATTTGACAAATATTTGTTTGGCATTGTTGTCAAAGGGAGAGAATGTATCCATATTATCATTAGAAATTGTTCAGTATCAGATTACTCCAAACAGGAAGAGATCATATCCATAGGGAGAGAATTTTTCTAAAAAAATTCTAAAAGTTGAAATAAAAGATAGTGACATCAAGAAGTAGAAAAGTCAAAAGAAAGAAATTGACACAAACAAAGGACACAACACATCAGAAGAAGAAATAAGGAAAGCTGCAAGAATCAAATCTAAGCTAACACAGAGCTTACCGGCGGTCAGACATTTTTATCAGTTATCAGAACAAATTGTTTGGTAATTTGATGAATCTCAACAATTGTACTCCATGTTGTATTAGAAATAGTACAGTGTGGTAATATAGCATGTTGCCATCAATGCCAAAGGGAGAGATTGATGACATGTAACTGATTGAATGTTTGATAATGTTAAGTTGAAGATGATGCAAAACATTAAACTAGTTAGTGGTTTGTATTGTCATTGATGTCAACTTGATATCATCTGTATGGTCATATACATAATGCCAAAGCCTTCAAAGAATCAATGGAATAGAGGTTATTCTTTCAGCAATGCATAAAAGTCAAGTATTCACTAAGTGATAGACCACACCGACGGAGTGCACACCATCGGTAAAGACAGAGATAAAGTCACAGTGATGCCTGACAAGCAAAAGACAGTGTTGCCTGACGAAGCAAAATCACAGGATGCCCGACGAGCTAAAAACAAAGTTGCCCGACAAGCAAGATCTAATGATGCCCAACAAACGGAGATCCCAAAGATAACTGAAGTTACACTGACAGAACTAGTAGTTGTCACCGATGACAAACTACAAAATTGACTAACAGAATAGAGAGATCAGAAAATGACAAAATATCTAGTTGGCAGAGCTTAAGGATAGCCTTAACTAGTTGTTTTATTTTTTTTATTCGTCCAGAGTTAAGTAATTGATTTAAAGAATATTTATACAGTTGGAAAGAAGATAACTATGAGATAAATTAGGATTTAAAGCCATAAATCAATTTGGCTAGATTGTTTTTCATGCCAAGAATCAAGAATCAAGAATTAAGGAATATCATGTCTATATAAGAGACAAGCATAATTCATTTCCGCAAGCAATCAGATACACGGGGGAGTGAATTGAAAGAAGATGTTGAAGAGAAACTGGTGAAGGATAAACTTCATACAGTCCCGATCAATCAAGCTAACGGAGAGCTAAAGAATTCTGCAGACACTGACGAATAGTGAAGCACAACATCACAGAGCATAAAGTGTGAAGTACAAAGGAACTGAATTGATACATTAATCAAAGAGGTATTGTACATAAATAGATCTGAATATCTGCAATTCAAAGTTGCATTAGAAACAGGTCATTGTGTTTCAGTTTAACCATTGAAGCATTAAGTCTCTTAATAGAGCAAGACTTAACCATCTTCTATAATTGTGGTATATTTTAACTGATTACCAAAAAGATTGCTTCATGATAGTAGCATCTGTCTTACCTAAATCCTATTGACAGTCTAAGAAGTAGGTTGATTCAAGGATGGTAGTAAGATTAGCATAAATCCTATTGACAGTCTAAAGGCTAATTCAAGGATGGTAGTGTAGATGCCAGATACTAAATGACAACCTATGCATAAAAATCCTCTAACAAGGTCACAGTTAACCATGTGTTTGTAACCTTTAATAGGGTTGGCTCCAAACAGGGCTCACTTCAGAAGAGTGAAAATTTGGGTTACCGATCCTATTTGTTTTTCCCTTAACAGGGTTTCCACGTTAAAAATCCATTTGATATGTGTGTATGGTTATTTACTTTATTTTTTCACATTTCACATATGCATTTTTGGATTGATTGGTATACTCTGCATATTTACTGAGTATCGGTAAATAATTTTTACTGCTTATCACTAATCAAGGAGAATAAGGACAGACAAGATAAACCGACAAACAGTTAATTATTTCAAGTATTTGAAGGCATACATCTTGTAGGGACTTAATAATCTGAGGTGTATTGATTGGTGGATTAAAGTTTAAAAGGATAAATTTTTGAGGCCACTGATTCACCCCCTCCCCCCTCTCAGTTATTACTAACAAAATTGACTTTACTATGGCTTATGATTAGATTAGATTGTCTTCAATTTGAGTCATGCTTCAAGTGCTTATTTTTTTCCTCGTCTAAGTCAATTGATTTAGATGCTTTTTGTAGATGTCTCTACTCGTGTTACCATGTCCAATCAACAATATCCTTCTTTTGGACTCTTTTAGTATATTAGATGAGGATTTCATCTTCCTCTAGATATCTATGTTTTGGATATGAAAGCATTTGGATGAATCCTTTCTTAAGATATTTCTCAATCTTCTGTCAAGGAGATTTATCTTTCTGACTTCTCATAATAGATTGTTAAGATAATTTTAATAACAACTCTTACTCTTTTGTAAGGAATAAAATAACACCAATAAAGCTCTTCAATTCTTTAATTTTTTTTGTTAAACCTCTAGATCCAACATTCAATGACATAAGACCTTGCATTACAGCTAATATTTTTTCTTCCCAAACTAGTTTGATTGGACTCTTTCAATTGGAAATGATATGAACATGGAGAAATATTTCAATTATTGAGCATTCATTTTCTTTTTACAAGCTATGGCAAGATGTGATTCTGATAATTGAGAATAAATTTCAATGTTGGATCATCAAGTTGTTATGAAAAATACAAAAAATATTCTTTTATTCCAATGTTAAAGATATTACATTTGATAGATCCATTTTATAAAGTAGATGAGATGGTAGAAAGCAGTTAAATAGTTTAACCGTGCAGAAAATACCTCTCTAAATGTATACCCTAATTAATGTAATACATTAACTAAAGCATGAGGTTAAAATTCAACAACAACATAATGAAGTTATCAGAAAGGCTGAAGAGAGCAATAAAAGAATGGATGACTTTCTTGAAGGACAACGAAGAGTCAACAACAACAATGGTTTAGGCTTTACCAAAAATGGAGAATCATCAAATCAAACCAATCTAAAGAATGTCTATGAGAATCCAAGACCAAGAAAACTGACATGAAAGCACCATGGAAAGTAAGGCCACACATCAAATGTGTGTAGAGGAAAAATGAAAGGTATTCCTAAATCTACATCTTCATTCATAGGATTATTTTATAAATGTAACAAGAAAGGACATAAAGAATATGAATGTAAGTCTTGTATGGATAAACCAAAGAAGGAAACCTACATGGAAAAATATTGTCCTACATGCAAGATGAATGGGCACACAAGTCTTGAATGCTAGAAAAAGAAAAGGCAAGCATAGAAGCCAAAAGGTCAAGAAACTCCATATCAACCAAAGAGAATTGGTAACCAATATGTATGGGACTACAATACTTGGACAAACTATACAATATGTGGTAGATATGGTCACATTGTTGCAAACTGCATGAGGGCATGGATCAAAAGGTCTAGAGGCTGGTCAAACCCTAGAATGGCATGCTTACACTATCACAAAGTTGGTCATCTCAAAAAGAACTGCAAAGACCGAATGACAGAGACAAGCACATTACCCAATGGAAATACCATTGAAGATATCCAGAGGGCTAGAGACCAAATGTGGAAAAAAGCTTCAAGAAATGATGAAGCTAGACCAAGCAATGCAAATGGTGACACCCCATCCAATAGATCTGGTGACATCACCAACCCCACTTAAGTTGAACAAGTAAGTATGGAACTACACTACACCAAGTCATATTTTGCATCAGTTCCATTATAAAATTGATAGATAGTCAAAATCTACATAAATAAAGATGCATATTATGTTACGTGTTAAAATCATGAGAAAAAAACCCCATTGGTATACACATACCGAAAATCATCAGTGAATATAAAGGATGAGTTGTGTACACTTACCAAAATTTTTCGGTCAACACATAAAATGGTTAAGTTACCAATGTAAACCGACACTTGTCAGTAAGGAAGCAAAGTTACAAAGTTGTCATGGCAGAATACCGATATCCGTCGGTAAAATCAAAATTATTAACAACCATCCCGAGCATCATGTCAACATTGATGATGATTTTGAAAGTCTTCCCGATGAACTACGTCTTCATGTCTTGACGAGTTGTTGAGCATTTACGACAAGGCTCAGGGAAAAAAATCTATAAATAGTCGACGGGGGCACTTGATTTTGCACCCGCGATTTGATGAGAAAAGGTAGAGAAAAAAATAGAGTTTCCTCGACTCGATCCACACATAGAAAATAGATCATTTTCCATTATCAAAGATCAAAGTAAGTACCGAGGGCACCAAAAGTACTTTGTCATTATTTATCAAGAAAGCCCTAAAACTTGAAAATTGATGGCAACCACTTCAAGGACTGCTAAGATCAAGAGTGATAAGAAGAATGTGGTTAGGTTAATCAAGAATAACACCTATGTAGAACCCAAATACAATATATTCCCAGAGATTGCATCGCAACCTGATGAAACCAGCGCGTTCTCTAAGATTCCACCTAGGGTTTTGCTTATAGAAGACGTTAGGTCTTATATTCACTCCAAGATTGCCAAAATAGGTAATCTAGAGATGGATGAAGCTTATAAGAAGCTATGTGATGTAGAAGGGAACCTAAAGGAAGAGCACAAACACTTAGAGGTTAAAGGGATAACTAATTCCCTACATTTCCCAAGGGACTTCAAAACTGATTGGATCAGGTTGGTACTTAGCAGAATGCATGACTAGAAGCTATGGTTAGATCAACCCAAGCAAATCACCAAGGATGTTCTTCATGCTGTCGATGGTTATCCAATAACTGACAAGCCTAAGGGTCACAAACATACTTCCAGGAAATAATTTGAAAAAGTTACTAAAGCTGAATGGGATAACAGAGGTGTGAAAGTGAACACCATCACCGATGAAGAACTGAGATTCGGTGCATCTGTGATTGGGTACAAGAAATTTTAGGCAAGTAGGATGAAAAACATATTGGTAACATCAGTAAGCACAACTTATAAGATAGTGACCAAGGGCATACAGATGGATCTATGTGAGATCCCGTTGAAACAACTTGATGAGAACATGAACACAATAAGGCCTGCAAAGACTAACACATGTAAGTTCGGCTCACTTATCATGTGCATATTTTTCTACTTTCAAGAATAATTTCCTTCAGTAGGAAATGTGAAATGGGACTCTACAAAACCAGTCACATTACAGATTAGTGAACTAATTAAGTCACTAGGAGATAGTTTTGAATCTGTTATGACTACATACTTCCTTGAATTCAAGGAAAAGATGATGGAAAGGACAAGGATCCCTGAACAACTGATAGAAAAACATAGGGATGAAATATGTTTTCTGGTGGCTACAAATTTTACCCACATAAAACCAGTTGTACCAAGGACAACTTGGTTAGCACCACTGGATTATCAAATCAACATAGATCAAGCTAAAAATGCTATTGATGCATTGATCAATGAGCCTATTGACAACAAACAACCAAGGTTTGGAACCTATGAAGAGGCCAGATCAAAGATAAAAATAGGCCTAGAAATCAAGAAAATTGTCAATAAAAAGGATAAGATGGTTAAGAATCTCAAAAAGATTCTATCGGTTACTTAGGAGGAACAAGAACAACCAGAGGAAACCTATGAATAGGGCACCATTAGTGAAGGGCATGATGAACAGAAATCAGTTTCTGAGGAAACTAAATCTGATACACCTCCACCTCCTACAAGGAAGTAGAGGACAAGGAGTGAAACTGCTAATACCGATACCACACCTCTTAAGAAAGGTCAAGTAAGGACCTATAAGAGGAAGCATCCAACAAAACAAACAAAGTAGAAAACTGTGAAGACAACACCTACAAAGAGGAGAAAAAGAATGGTCAGAACTAAGGTTGGCATTGAGGATTCTAAAGAAGATTAGCCTAATGTAGTAAAGAAGAATTTCAGAAATCTAACAATTGATGAGGTTGTTGAATCCATTGCTACACATGGTACAATGACTGATAATAAAATCAGACAATGGGATACACTCAAACTAGAGGACCAAAATAAGATACAAGAGGCAATAATCAGGTCAATGGTAAAATTTAAATATGTACCAGCTAAATTTTTAAATCAAATACCTAAGGAGATTGGTAATAGAATATCCCAATAGTGGTCATATCCTCTATAGACTGAAAGAGAAGCAAGGGAGAGGGTACTTGTTACACTTATGCCTCCCGAATCTAAGGTTGAAGAAATCAATGAAATTATGAAGAAGCACTCAGGAAATTTTGTAGCCAAGATAAGGGCTTACAAAGTGCTTGAAGATAAGTTTATAGAGCTAGACACAATGAACAAAAAAAAATGGAGATAACTCCTAGATCTACCAACAGAGTCAACAAATCGTGAGGAATAGTTACCTCTTACCGACACACCTCATAGAGAGGAGGAGAAAGATAAGGCAAGTCCTCAGCACATTGCTTTGGAGAATGTTGAAGACATGGAGCCAATAGATTTGGACAAGATAATGGATGATCTTGACATCTAAGATATCACCAATTATGACTCTGATAAAGATCCATGGAAGAAAGATGATGTAATATTCATAACACTTAAGGATCAGGGAAAGCAACAAGAATTGAAGACATCAGAGGATAAAGATATGAATGTTGCTGATGAGACATGGCAGGACACATCAGTCATGGACATAACAGAGCCAGACCCTATAGAGAAAGTATAAAAAGATGAAGATATCACTGCCCAAAAAGATCAAACCGATGAGCAGGACACCACTCTAGATAAAGCCCAAGCTATCACACAAAGAAATATGCCTGTATTAATGAAGGAAATCAATATACTAGAGGGTAATGATGGATCTACTACAGAGGACACAAGCACACCCAAGGACAAGGGTGATGCTGAAGCAAAAGACACCACAGATAATACAAAGGACATAACTACAGAGCAAGCTGCAACCGATGATCATAAAGATAAGTATGCTGATCAAAGTAAAGAAGAAACACTAAAGGTATAAGAGGAAACATAGAAATATAAGAGTGAAAAAGAAAAGAAAGATGAGCTGGAAAAGAAAACAAAAGATAAATCTATAGAGACACCTAAGGTTGATGGAGATACATCTTCACCAAACCGATAGGTGCACACTGAGCAAAATACAATAGAAGCTTCAGCAACAAATCCTTCACCAAGAACCTCAGAGAGGACAAATGAACTAGCAATGGTAGTTCATACATTTGCGTCCCCACGAGTCTCAAAGAAGAAGAAGAGCAAGCATAAGAATCCAGTAACTCTGGATGAAATCATTGAGATCCCAGTTTGTGATTTGAGGACATTGGATCCAACTGAATCGACCAAGTATGCAAGAATTTGTGAGAGAAAAGTAATGAAAAACAAATTAAGGAAAGCCACAAAGGAGGAAAAGGTACTAGAAGTAGAAAGAGGTATGCTTTAGCAAATAGTACTGAATGTAGATGTTGATCAAACAACCCCAATGCTTGATCAACTAGTGGTTCTCATAGAGGCAATCACATCTCAGAACATCGATGCTGAGAAGGTCATGGAAGAAAGACTTGAACAGAAGTATGAGTTCAAGCTAGCAGAAAATATAAGCCAGGAAGTGGCATTGCAGAAGGTAAAACTTTCTGAATTGGTTAGCACAATTGATCCAATAATCTCAGAAGCTATTACTTTGATAGAGAAATTGTGCACACTTGATCAACTCACACAGGAATATACTAACAAGATAGCACAAATTGATTCTGATCTTCAAACAAGTGCACAAAGTCTCATGAATAGTGAAGAGGCAATAAAATTGCACAATGAGAAACTCAAACAGGCTCAAAAATTGAGACAGGACATACAGATTGCAGAGACCAAGTTTAGAGATGAGGTAAATGAGCTACAAGCTCAACTCTTACCGACACTTTTAGTACTGCAGCAACATGTAATAGAGGCAAACACACTAATTGCCACCGCAAAAATATCTGTCCTAGACAATATTTATGATATGCATGCAAGGCTAGAGCTAGAGCACATGGAACTAGAACTCCTAAAATAAAAATGGGAGAAATTGCTCGAAGACATCAAGAACACCCATTCACATATTCTTGACACATTGTAAGTTACACATTTTTGTCACAATTTTGGCACCTTATAAGTTGTACATTTTTGTCATGAGTATCAAATAAAGGACGAAGTGATATGTACATATAGTTCAGACAGTTCAGATAGTATAAAAGGGGGAAATGTAAAAATGTACAGTCAAACATTTGAAAGAGCAAATAATAAGGAATGTATAGTAA
This sequence comes from Thuja plicata, assembly GCA_018584345.1. Classification (NCBI taxonomy): domain Eukaryota; kingdom Viridiplantae; phylum Streptophyta; class Pinopsida; order Cupressales; family Cupressaceae; genus Thuja; species Thuja plicata. The sequence continues at coordinate 661,021 of MU224632.1, read as the reverse complement.
AGAGGCAAGTATACATGTACATATACTTATACTATACCGATGCTTATAGTTAGGGGGAGTCATATAATGAAAAGGATATAGACATGGTGTACATACTAAACACTTTAGTATTATGCACATATCAGTTTTTTATACTAATGTCAAAGGGGGAGATTGAAGGCATTATAATTTTCCATTAGTATACACAAAGAAAAACATGATCTAAACCATCGGTTTACACTACACCAACAGATAGGGAAAAGAACTACCCGACGCCAAGGTTACCCAGTACTACCAAGTTCAAAGCATCCCGACAAACATTGTTCATTGTTACCCAATGACAAAAAGGTTAAAGGAACCTGACGAGTAACAACAGTGCAACCCGACGGAACAACAAAGAGAGGAAACCGATAGATGAAGGGAACCCGACGATCAGTTCAAACAAAGGAACACCAAAAGACTTTTAGTTCAACCTGATGACCAAGAACCGACAGTCAGTTACATCTCACAAAAAGTGCATCTAACTTTCCACGTTAGATAAAACACTGAATTTGTATCTATAGCTTCTCGATTTATTTTTAAAACCATAATGTGTGGAGGAAGCAATGTAATTACTATTGTTTTAATTAGTTTTACTGATTTAAAACATGCAAACTAAAGTTCAAGGTCAAGTTGTAAACCTTGGATCTAAGAGTTAACATTGTAATGCATGACTCTAGAATATGTCAAATACTTGTATAAATAGATGCTCAATCTATTGTGAACATGTCATTGTTTGATGATGATTGTATCCATGGAGAGCATCTAAGAACTAGACAAGAGATTTCATGCAGAAGGACAGAAAAAAATCAAATCAGTTTCAAGAACAAGTACAAAGGCTACCGACGAGCAGAGAAAGGTATTAATTAGTCACTTAAGGTGATATTCTTATTATGAGAGCTTTAATGGATTTGTGATCAACAATTGTAGATTGCATACAGCCAAGTCAAACATATGTACTCATTCTAACAAGTGTAGTACACTTAAGAAATCCTTTCAAGAAAGGTGGACCTAACAGTCCTATTGTAAATCTCTTAACCGAGTGCACACTTAAATCAATTTTTCTAAAGATCTTAACAGAGTAGATCTTAACAGGTCTCAACTTTAATACTCCTAATAGGGTAGATCATCAGAAGTGATCAATTGTAAGTCTTTACTGACTCTCTTCCATTTTGCAGATAGTGAATTTTTGTGGGTGCCATCCCCACCGCAGTTTTTACTTCCTAACAAGAGTTTTCTGCGATATCATATCTTGTGTTATGTGTTTATTACTTTCATGAATGTTTCTATGAATGTTACAAACAATTAAAGATTATGAATTAATGTTACATGCATAAGAAAGAACAATAGTAATGGTTGGTAATGCAGTAAAGAATGATTACTAATGATGAATGCTGAAAAGAGTTAAAAGTGTTAGAGGTATTGATTCATCCCTCCCCTCTCAGTACTACTTCCCATTAATCCCAATAGTTTTATGCATTTATTTTTTCTATGTGGTGCATTGGATTTGAGCTGGATGTTTTGACATTCTAGTTTAGGGTTTGATCAAGGGAGTGGACTTAAAAGTTCAGTATATAATAGATGAAGTTGAAGGTTATGAGTGTTGATCATGTGTTGAAGAGGTGCGGTGTAAAGTGTGAGTTATGATCAAGCCAAGGAAGAGTTAAGTCTATTGAGAAGATATTGTGTGCGTTAGTGGATCTGATCATGTAGAGGTAGTGTTATTCTACATATCATTCTTTATGTTGTTCCCTAATAGTTACAACATGTTAAATCCCTTAACAAGGTAGATCCTAACATAACTTTTGTTGTAAATCCTCTAACAAGGTGACACTTTGTCAAGTGTTTAAATTACTCTAACAAGGCTAAGTTTTTAATATGGTAAAAGTCCTAATAGGCCTAAGATAAATCCCTTAACTACGTAGCACCTAATAGTGCTATTGTAAACTTTTAATAGGGTTAAGCTCCTCACAGGGCGTACTTCAAAAGAGTACATCATTTAGTGGGTACTAATCCCCACCGTGGTTTTTTCCCTATTTGGTTTTCCATCAGATAAATATGTGTGTCAATTTTATGGATGGATTTTGATGCTTATGATTTTCATTTGTTGTTATTAAGGTTAATCTTGTGAATGTGTATTTAAGGTTTAAGATATAAAAGTTTGGATTATTTGGTAGATTACTGATTCTCCCACCTCCCTCTCAATAATCTGACTTCAGGAAAAACAATTGGTAATAGAGCTTTGGTCATTTGTTGTGGTGAAGCTTAACAATTGGAGGTAAATAGAAAAGAAGATGAGAAAGGAAGGTCCTAAATTCACAAGAGATAACTATTCAGTATGGTGCGGTCAGATGAAACTCTATTTGAAAGGTATGGGTGATCAGTGTTGGCATCATATGGTTAATAAATATAGTATCCCATCAGTAACCCTTACTACAGATCAATTGAAGGAAAGGTTAGAACATAATGCTACTATGGAAGCTATTACTAGTACTCTTTATGATGTAGAGTATGTTGATATCAAAGACTTGGATACTGATAATGAGATATGAGAAATTTTTAAAACCATCTATGGTGGAGATCCACATGTGCAAAAAGAAAAGGTTGATATCTTGAGAGCAAAGTATGATGATATGAGAATGTAAGAAAATGAGAACATTGAGCAATATAGTCAAAGAATCAAAGAAGTTGTGGTTGTTATCCAAGGTGGTGGTGGTAATCTTCCTGAGGAGGATGTGGTAAGAAAAATGTTGAGAAATTTATTGCCTTAGTATGCTATTAGGGTTTTTTCCATACAAGACCTCATATCTCTAGGAAATTTTACTATTACTTTTGATGCATTAATAGGGAAATTAATTGCATTTGAGTTAAGAAATTATGACAATAGTATGCCTCATGTTGAATCTTCTTTTAAGTCATCATTGACTCTTGCACCATCTAGGAAAGGAAAGGAGATAACTAATAGTTCTTCAACATTGTATCCTAATGATTATGAATCTATCTTATCTGAAGAAAGAGAACGTGAGGAATTGGAAGCTTTATTTGCTAGAAGGATGCCTAGAGGGAAAGGTAAATATAAGGGTAAGTTACCTTTGAAATGCTTTGCATGTAACAAAATTGGGCACATTGGTTCTACATGCCATGACAATGATAGGAAGGAGAAGCCAAGAAGATTCAAAGATAAAAGCAAAAAATCATGCTACCTAGTTGAGGAAGGTGTTAGCAATGAGGAATCTAATGGAAGAGATGAAGAAATTTTGTTTTCTATAGGAAAGGAAGAGCCCTTAGAAGAAGGTGAGAAAGCTTTGGTTTATAACACGAATCACAGTGGTAACTAGATTATTGATAATGGGTGCACTTGTCATATGACCGGTGATAGAAGAAAATTAATCAATATGGAATAATGTGATGGAGGCTCAGTGAGATTCAGAAATGATGCTCCCTATATGGTAATAGCTAAAGGATCTATTTATTTTAATGATAAAAAAAATTCATTATTTTTACTAGGTTGATGGTCTAAGATACAATTTGTTAAGTATATCTCAGTTGAATAACAAAGGATTTTGATTGGAGTTCAATGGAGGTAGTTACAGGATTATTGGGAAATTAGGAGAGTTGATTGCTATTTGTGAACAAACTAGAGGTAACGTGTTCCATCTGAATTCTACTATTAAGAGTTGTGTGATTGCTAAGGTAGAAGATTGTAGGTTATGACATAAGAGGTTTTGTTATGTAAATATTGATAACCCGATCAAAGTTAGTAAGATGAAGTTAGTGAGAGGTTTTTTTAACCTAGTGAAACTAGATAATGTAATGTGTAAAGAATGTCAGCTTTGGAAGTTAACTAGTTCTAGTTTCATCAGTAAAAAATATTCTTCTGGAAATATTTTTGATCTGGTTCATACTCATCTATGTGGTCCTATGAGAACTCAGAGTTACTATGGTGATAGATATTCTATGTTGTTTGTTGATTATTATTCTAGAATGATGTGGGTTATATTTTTAAGGGATAAATATAAATCTTTTCACATGTTTAAGATCTACAAAGCTAGAGTGGAGAAGGAGATTGGTAAGACCCTAAAATGTCTTATATCTAATAGATGAGGTGATTTTACCTCACAAGAATTTACTACATATTGTCTAGAACAGGGAATTCAAAGACAAATGTCAGCTCCTAGAACACCTCAGCAGAATGGTATTACTGAAAGAAGAAATAGGTTTATCATTGATAGTGCTAGAACATTAATTATTTAGAAGGTGTTGCATAGACATTTTGGAGAGAAGTGATGATAATTTCTATTTAAACATTGAACATAGTTTAGTTAAAGAAAGGTACAATCAAAAATCCCTATGAGTTGTGGTATGGTCGATCACCATGTGTAAGTTATTTCAAAAAATTTGGGAGTAGATGCTACATAAAGAGAGATGAAAATATAGGAAAGTTGGACCCAATAAGTGATGAAGTGATATTCTTAAGATACTCCTCAAAGAGAAAATCCTACAAATGCTTGAACAAGAGAACAAATAAGATAGTGGAAAGTGCAAGTGTAAGAATAGATGATTTTTTTGAGAAAAATCATGAATCCAGCAAGAAGAAACTTGAAGACTATCATGGGTTTATTAATGTACAATCGGTGGAGAAAGATGTTGAAAATTAGGATAGAAAAGTCAATGAGGAGGAACTAGTACCAGTGGTTGAAGAAACTCCTAGATCTGAACCCGTATTGCCAAGGTATATAAAGTTGAATCATTCCCCTGATCAAATTATGGTGACACAAATGTTGGTGTGTTAACAAGAAGAAAGGAAAGAAAAGGTAATTTTTTGTTATTTGAACTTGAACCTAAGACAATAAAAGATGCATTGATAGATGAAGATTGAATGAAATCTATGGAAGAAGAATTGGGGCAGATTGAGAAGAACAATACCTAGACATTCGGAAGACAAGAATGTGATTGGTACAAAGTGAATTTTTAGAAATAAGATGGATGAGACATGTGAAGCAGTAAGGAATAAGGAAAGATTTGTGTCCAAAGCATATGCACAAGAGGAAGGCCTAGACTATGGTGAAACATTTGCACCTGTGGCTAGAGTTGAAGGTGTAAGGATATTTCTTTCATATGCTTCTTATATAGGATTCAAAGTATGTCAAATGGCTGTTAAGTCAGATTTTCTTAATGGTGTTTGGGAAGAAGAGTTATATATTGAACAACCTAAATGATTTTCTAACTCAAAAGGTAAGAACAAGGTTTGTAAATTATAGAAATCTTTGTATGGATTGAAGCAAGCACCTAGGGCTTGGTGTGAATGTTTGCATTCATATCTGATTTAGATTGGTTTCATCATGTGCACAAGTGATAACAATAATGTGTATTTGAAGATTGAGAAAAATGATAGAATGTTAATTGCATAGATATTTGTAGATGATATCATTTTTGGTGGAAATGAAGAGATGAGAAGATCAATTGCAAATGAGATGAGGAAATAATTTGTGATGTTAATGATCGGTGAGATTAAATTCTTCATTTGATTGCAGGTTCAACAAATGAAAGATGGTATCTACATAATTCAGTCCAACTATGTAAGGGAAATATTAAAGAATTTTGGGTTAGAAGACTCAAAGCCGGTTGGTACCCCTATGATAACTAGTTGCAAACTATCAAAGGAAGATGAATCTAAAGAGGTGAGTGAGACACTTTACAGATCCATGATCGGTAAGCTACAATATGTAGTGCACAATAGACCATACATAGCACAAGAAATTGGATTAATGGCAAGATTTTATTCTAATCCTAAGGAATTTCATTTGGTTGCAGTAACGAGAATTTTCAGATATCTTAAGTGAGCTAGAGATTATGGTCTCTGGTATGGACATAAAGGTGATTTCTCTTTGAATATGTTTACTAATGTTGATTGGGCAGGTAATGTTGATGATTAGAAGAGAACAAGTGGAGGTGCATTTTTTCTTGGTGAGAGGCTTGTGTGTTGGACAAGAAAGAAGCAAAATTGTATATCTCAATCAACAGCTGAAGCTATGCATGTTGCTGCTACAAATAATTATACACACGTAGTATGGATCAAGAAGATTCTAGAAGGAATTCAAGAGAAGGTAACTAAACTAACAGTTATCTATTGTGACAATACAAGTTCTATTAATATTTCAGAGAACCCAGTGATGCACTCACAGACTAATCATATAGCTATCAAATATCATTTTCTTAGAGAACATGTACAGGAAAAAGAAGTAAGTTCAGAGTATGTGCCAACTAAGGAGACAATTATTGATATATTCACTAAACCATTTCCTAAGAATGCATTTGAGTGTCTAATAGGTAGGTTGGGGATTATTCCTATATCTGAGTTGAATTAGAAGAAGATGCATTTACATCAATCCTTGTGTATTCATTGAATATCTTATGTGTAGATTGGTGTTGTGGGGATACTCGTTAGAGGGAACAATATATGTAATCATGTGTGTTCAATAAATCCAATATCAGGTGTGTTTGATGCCTTTGGAATTTTTGTGTAAGGGGGAGAATGTATGCTAAAGAGGAGAATTTTTTAATTTCAGTGAAAGAGAGAGTAATTGCAAAATAGGTGAAAGACATAAGTGGAAACATTTTTTTTCTTCATACGGTATCATGTTAGAGTAAGGAAGTGAGTGTTGCATAGAGTGTTTCCATTAATGCTAAAGGGGAAGATTATTGGCATCTTTGATGCAGTGATGGTATGTGAGTTTTGGAGATGTAATGATGAGATTTGATTACATGATGATCAGATATTATATTGTCATTGATGTCAATTATTGACTTTGTGTTCTTAGTATGATTGCCAAGCATAGTTATGATGAATGCAGGATTATGGTGAGTTTAAGTGGTTTCTATCTTTAGGGGAGACATGTGTTTCTCTAGATGACTAATGTATGACCGCTACTGCTGAAGTGGTCATATGAGGAAGTTGTGATCAGTTGAAGTATAACAATGCAATTGCTAGAATAATTAATGACAGGTGATAGATGATTTGAATGACTTGTCAAATCTGTGTTATATCTTGTTTAGAGGTCATGGGATATGGTGGACAACAGTATTTAGATGCTACAGTTGCAGCCGCAACTAAATTAGGTGACCGGTGTGCAAGTTAGGTGGCCGGTGAGCAAAGAAAAAGTTGTTAATAGGTTACATTATTATTTTTCTTGAGCGATAAGTGATAAATATTTGATTGGTGATTAGTGTTAAGGTTGTGGTAGGATCAATTGAGTTAGTCACGATTTGGTGGCATGCCTTCATGATTGGAGGTGATGATATGGAATCACATTTCTCGATGCTAGTGTGTGGAGAAGATTCTTGAGGAAGCTTATGTTTGGTCAAAATGTGTTTGAATCCTTGACACAAAATTCTATGTAAATCGTTGTATTGGATGATGTGGTCTTGGAAAAAAAATTATGCATTTAATTTTGTTATGTGGTGCGTTGGATTTGAGCGGGATGTTTTGGAATTCTAATTTATGGTTTGATCAAGGCAGTGGACTTAAAAGTTTAGTATATAATGGATGAAGTTGAAGGTTAAGAGTGTTGATCGTGTGTTGAAGAGGTATGGTGTAAAGTGTGAGTTGTGATCAAGCCAGGGAAGAGTTAATTATGTTGAGAAGATATTGTGTGCTTCAGTGGATCTGATCAAGCAGAGGTAGTGCTTTTCTACAAATCATTCTTTTTGTTGTTCCCCAACAATTACAGTAGGCTAAATACCTTAACAGGGTAGATCCTAATAAATCTTTTCTTGTAAATCCTCTAACAAGGCTAAAATTAATAGGGTAAAGGTCCTAATAGGCCTATGGTAAATCCCTTAAGCAAGTAGCACCTAACACTACTGTTCTAAATTTTTAATAGGGTTAAGCTCATCACAGGGTGTACTTTAGAAGAGTACATAATAAATATGTGCGTCAATTTTGTGGATGGTTTTGGATGCTTATGATTTTCATTTGTTGTTATTAAGGTTAATCTTGTGAAATTTGGTTTAAGGTTTAAGATAGAGAAGTTTGGATTATTTTCTAGATTACTGATTCTCCCCCCTCTCAGTAATATGACTTCAGGACTAACATCTCTCTCTCTCTCTCTCTCTCTCTCTCTCTCTCTCTCTCTCTCTCTCTCTCTCTCCCCGTNCACATCTCTCTCTCTCTCTCTCTCTCTCTCTCTCTCTCTCTCTCTCTCTCTCTCTCTCTCCCCGTACGGGTTTACTTATTGAAATGATGCATGATTATATATAAATAAATTTAGTTCTTATTAAAATAATAAATCATGAAATATTTTATTAGTTCTTATAAAATATATAAATATGATTATATATAAATATCCTCTCATATTTAAGTGATGCATGTTTATTAACTAGGAACAATAGTTCTTAAAAACCCGTATTGGTTTTGATGAACTTTTAGTTCTTCAAAACCCGTACAGGTTTTGAAGAAATTTTAATGTTTTTTTATTAGGATCATTGTCCCCTAGCCAAGTGATTTCAAATTTTAAATAACATGTATGCATTTTATGAAAATTTTAGTTTTTTTCCTTATTTGGCCACTTTTTTTACCAACAACTTAGTGCACTTACCCAATGGTCAGTTAGATTTTTCCGATCTCGTGCAACAATTCCCGACTCATATCCCGATGTTCATGGATGTTTGGCTGATGTCTCTCTTGGATCACGCATCATTTCTACATCATGGCAATAAGATCTTTATGATTTGGGTCCTGGCCTATATTGTTGTATTACATTTTCTTAACCTTGGAAAATGTAGTTGATTTGGAAGACATTTGAGTTCCGAAGGCTCTATATATGGTGGCTTATGATCTTTGTTTAGGCAGCAGTAGAGAGAGTTCTCAGGAGGATAACCTTGGAGGTTAGCATTAGGGTCTAGGTCTAATGTTATGTTGTAATCAGACATGTATGCCAAAAGTTTATAAGCTGCATGTTGCAGGAAGATGTAATGTAAATATCTGTTTCTATGATAATGTGAAGATTTGTTATAGCATGATGATTGTCTATTCTTGTTTCTGAGTTGGTTGTTTCTTCTATGTTGACTCTTGTTGCATGGTTGGAGCATCTCCATTGGGGAAACTCCTGCCATGACTGTGTCACCTATAGTGAAAAGAAAATGAGCTACAGGTGGGCTTGTTCTTAGTGGTGGTTGATGCAAAAGGAAATGTGCACTTACAAAACATACATGAACCAAAGGTGGAGCTTAGGATAAAAAAATTATGCTATACTTTTAACCATTGTGCATAAACAAATGGAGGATGATATGAATGATTCTACATAACATATTGTTCAAACCTTAAAAAAAATGAAACTACGTTGTGTACACTACAAAGTTGCAAAAAAAGTGAAGGAGATCCCAATATGCTAAAGCTAGAAGCTATCTTCGTCAATAATTAAATTAGTTAGAGAGAATTTTTTGCATATAGTAAAAAATACAAGTTAATCTTGACCTAATATTTTTCTAACAAAATACCTAAAAACTTGTGGAAATAATCAACAAATTCAAATGGAGGGAAGAATATTGAGAAAACTTCAAATACTTATATAAGAAGCATGTTGCCAAACTTTGCGTGAGCAACAAAGATATATTATAAATGCCTCAAATGCATTGACTACCTTAGCTAGATGCCCCACATAATTCGACTACCCTCTATGCCTAGCCTTATTGTCATCAAGCCCATAATAAAAAAGTGCAATTCATAACTTCATTACTATTAATTATCATCAAACCAATATATACAATTATTTGTGTCCTACAAGAAGGAACACTAATGTGCACCATTACTACACTTCAAATCAAGTTATCTTAGTATGTGAATAGTAGTTGGAAATTGCAATTTAAGTGACCTATATTAGTTAACATGAATACATGACATAAGTGGGTCATAAGTGGATATGAAAGATCTTGAAAGTAGTTTTTGATTTATAATTTAACTTTGCAACACTCTAGATGCAATAGCTCACTATACTCTAAAGGGGGTATGACAAGAAAGCATGTGGATTCCTTATTATAGAGGAAAAAACCAGTCACTAATTAAAGAGCTACATAATAAACATTTGATTTGTGGAATAATTCTTTAATCGTGACTATACTAGAATTATTGACCACCAAATAGAAATAGGATGTTTTCTTGTTCGCCCGTAATTTCCTCTTTTATGCAAAATAATATACGAAAATGATCATATTTTAGAGTGAAATTGCATAAATATGATCATACGACCATCACATTAACCCTGTGCTCACGCTCAATTGAATAAGCCACAAGTAAAGCAGGATAATACATTGTTTATACTGTGCGGTTATAAGAATGGAAGGTTTTTGAAGTTTACTTGGGAATCTTCAAAATTGATGGCCACTATGGCTATGGCATTCTCTCCTCAGCACAAACATCAACATAATTTAAACAATACTCCTATCAAACACCCTAAATTCAGAAACACCAAAATGGCTTTTACATCTGACGTTGCTGTGTTTAATAAATGCAAAAACACTCCACAGAAAATCCAGACACCGAAACCTTCCTCAAAATTAAATATTGCAAAACCTCCCTCAGAAATCATTACAGAGAAACCTCCATCAAAAATATATACTGGAAAACCTTACCCAAGAGTTATTACAGTACCAGAAGGAGACACAAGAAGTAAATGGGGTAGATTTCAAAAGCCAACAAGCCAAAAATCTTCAAATTACCGGAAGACATTGACTGCAGTCTACGGCAACATGGATGTTCTGTGTAGAGAAGGCAAGCTGCAGGAAGCTCTGCGTGCTTTAGACGATACCCAATTCAGAGGAGGCATTCCAGTAGATGCCAACATGTACGAAATTCTACTGCAGGCCTGTGCGAAGACAAAAGCATTGGAACAAGGTAAGCAAGTCCATGCCCACATGGGATTAACCGGGCTTGATAGATATGAGTCTTTAAGGATTAGGCTTGTCAAAATGTATGCCAGTTGTGGGAGTATTGAGGATGCACGCCAAGTGTTTGACGAAACGTCTTATCCTAGTTTACAGCTGTGGAATGCAATGATTAGAGGGTATGTTAGTAGAGGATTCTGTGAGAAGGACGCACTTGAGATCTATTGCCAAATGAGATTGGCAGGAGTGAAGCCTGACGAGAATACGTTTTCTTGTGTGCTTAAAGCCTGTGGTCCCATATCGGATCTGCAACAGGGTAAGGAGATTCATGAGAGCATAATTAGATGTAAGTTAACGTCTAATGTTGTTGTCGGGACTGCTCTTGTGGATATGTATTCCAAATGTGGAGCTATTGAGGATGCACGGAAAGTCTTTGACAAAATGCCTCACAGTAATGTGATCACTTGGACTGCAATGATTTCTGCCTTTACACGCAGTGGGATTTGGGATGATGCATTAAATTGCTTTCGGCAAATGCAAACAGAAGGAAATAAACCTAATTCGGTAACCTTGGCATCTGTGCTTCCTGCATGTGGATATACAGGAAATCTTCAATTGGGCAAGGAGATCCATAGCTATGCTATCAGAAACGGATTTGATGTCCATGCGTTTTTGGAAAATGCACTTATGGACATGTATTTTAAATGCGGCAAAGTAAAGGCTGCTCGGGATATTTTTGAAAAAATCCCTGAACGAGGTGTAGTTTTGTACAGTACCATGATTCATGGGTGTGCTCAAAATGGTTATGCCAACGAGGCTTTGGAAATCTTTCGTCAAATGAATTGGAATGGTGTGAAGCCAAATCAATTTACTATAATAAATGTCCTCCCTGCATGTGGTGATTTAGGAGCTTTGCGGAAGGGGGAGGAACTCCATTCTTACATAATCAGATGTGGATTTCAGTTCAATGTATTTGTGTGTTCTGCTCTTATAGACATGTACAGTAAATGTGGAAGAATTGAGACTGCACGGAATGTTTTTGATTGAACGTCTCAAAATGACGTTGCTTTGTGGACAGCGCTGATTCCAGGGTATGAAGGGTATGAGTGAATGGGGAAGGAATTTTAATTACGTTAGCGGTGTTAGCGGTCTAAGGGATCGAGAATTGTAACTTAATATATTTTCAGATTTCTTTTTATGTCAGTTCTTCTATTATGAATAAGGGATCGAGAATTGTAACTTAATATATTTTCAGATTTCTTTTTATGTCAGCTCTTCTATTATGAATTTGAGTAAGAAGCTTGTTAATTTGTAAAACCTTGCCTCCTTAAAAAGTTCTTTTATACTGTCTGCCTTCAAAATATTTTCAAATTGCTTATGGATAAATGTGGAAGAATTGAGATTGCATGGAATGTTTTTGATAGAATGTCTCAAAATGATGTTGCTTCCTGAATAGCACTGATTGCAGGGTATGAATGAATGAAATAATTTTAATGACGTCAATAAAACCAAGCTGTCTAAGAATCAAAAGTCACAGCATTAACACATTTTTAGATTTCTTTCCATGTCAGCTCTTCTATTATGGATCTTGATAAAAGAATTTGTTAATTTATGAAGCCTTGCTTCCCCAAAAAGCTTGTTTAGACTGTCCACCTTCAAATTATTTTCAAACATCTTATGGATATTCTCATATGCTGCACACTCTATGATGAAAGTGCCACTTTGTTTCAACCACGTCTTTGTTGTGAAAGACAATTTTTTTCTTCCCACTTTTCTTTAAGGGCAGTCTATCTACCCGTTGCACTATTAAAATTTTAGCCTCCCCCATTATTATTATTGCAGCTCTCAAATAAGCCTTTTCATCATGCTTTCACATGAAATTGAATTCTTTGACATAATATTGTTTTTTTTTTCCTCCCTTTTGTCCACATGAAACCCTTAAAAGCTTCTTAACCAAATGCAGCAGGCAAAAGTGGATCCAGTCCCAGTTGCATTGTTTTGCTTGTTGTTCTGTGCGCGTGCAATCATGAGGGCCTAGTGGACGAAGGCTGTCAATGCTTTGAGGGCATGAGTCGAAACTATGGCATTAAACCTAGGATGGAGCATTATACATGCCTGGTTGACCTTTTTGGCCGTGCAGGGCGTTTGAACAAAGCATACTACTTAATTGAGAAAATACTGCTAGGGCCTGATGCTGGTGTGTGGGAAACCTTGATGGTGCCTGCAGATTCACTGCAATATCAGGATTGGAGAAGGTGCATAACACCTCCTTGATTTAGAATTTCAAAATGTTAGAACTTTTCATAACGAAGACATGTTCTTTCTTGCCATCATTTCAGCTTGCTAGTACAATGATGTAGCTAAAGATTCGAGCATTAATGGGAAGGAGTAGGTTGAGAACAAGGGCAGGGTGCAGTTAGATTATGGTCAAGAGGAGTTCACATAATTCTGGTAAGATACAAAACACACCCACAGTTGAGCCAATTTATGCCATGTGGTACACCTTGGAAGGGTAGATGAAGTATGTCGGGTATGAACCTGAAACAGACATTGTATTGCATCATGTTGAGAAGAAACAGAAGGAATAAATCTAGTGTTGCCACAGCAGAAAGCTGGTCATTGCTTTTGGGCTTATAAATATTGAGCTGTACACCTAATCGTCAAAATTCTTGGGAAAATGCCTCGATATTGCCAGATTTATTTCAAAACTTATTGCACATAATATTATTGGGAGGGATGCAAGTTATTTCTATCAGTCAATGTCTTATTGTGGAATTTACCGGTGACTCCTAGTAAACTGATTTAAACTATATTGCCAGAGAAAGGAAAAGAGAAAAAGAAAATAGCAACCAGGTATTATGCAAAGAAGTGGGTCACATATTTGTAATTCTAATAATCAACACCTTAGCTTAAATCTCATATCATCCTCTAGCATAGGGAAAGACAAATTTTCATTTTGTACTTCTAACACATTACAGAGCAATCGATGAATTGTGATGAATGATGCAATTTTACATTCAAAACTTATGCTAATCCTGAAATTTTGAGTTGTTAATATAACATTTCAAGCATTTAAATGTATATGAGGAGCTACAAGGAGGACGATGGGCATATACCTTGTTCTTGGCCAACTTGGCTATGGCACACACAATGCATTTGGTGATCTTTCATTAGAGCTAAGGCCAATAGAAATACTTCTGTATGAAACCAGTATTTCTATGTGAAACCATGAGGGTCTTCTATTTCTAAAGTGTAACACATTCTTGTTAAAATTGTATAATATAAGATGATGAAAATCTAAAATATTAAATTAAGTATATTATAGCAAATTTAAAAATAAAATTACCAAATTTGAAATATACATGTGATCTTGCTAATTTAATACAATAGAAAATTTGACAAATTATGAAGACACCAAATTTATATGGAGAAATCTTTTTGGGAAGAACACACTAGAAAGACAAGTACATTATTAATCTTCAATGAAACATTCAACAATTTGCTTTACAACTCTCCAACTCGGTAGCACCCTGATACTTGCAAAAACCCGATACCACACTAACATCTCATTGCTCCAATTCATAGAAAATTGTGAGAGGGAAAGCTACTATGGTATCCCAAAGCAAGAGACAATAAACCACTTGCAAAAAATCAGGGACCTAGGATAATGAACAACTAACAAACATAATAAGGAAATAACAATTTTCAAATGGCTCTAACATGAGCACTGAACACATAGCCACTCAAACCTTTTACTTCTTGGATGCTCCATAACTCTTTGATGACTTTTCAAATCACTTAACAGACAACCTTACACCTTCCAAACTTGGGCATCCAAAGCATGATTCTTCACAATCCCCAAAGTGGACACCTAGGAGGTATCTTTGCCCATTTTGAATTATCTCCATCATTGACACATATTCACCTCTTGAAAATGCAATTACAATTTGACATTTAATACAAATTGTAAATGTTTTTCCTCTCATGTCCTTGAGAAAACTTTCCAAGTAATATGTAGACAAATTAATGGCATAGGATTGTGAGTTTAATGTCACCTTATCCTAACATTCTTACACTTGACATTATGCATTGTAATTACATCCAAAAGATACAAAAAGATAAAATCAAGTTAGTGATTAAGGCCCATGACCTTTCTACACCAAAGAACTTTTCCATGGTCACTAGCTTTTTAAGAGAACCTGCAACATTATCCAAAGTTTTAACATTCACTATTGAAACCTTACGGCCATTTTCTCACACAAAGTGATAATGTACATCAACATGCTTAGTATGGGCATGATATGCGGAATTCTTCAAGGCCAAACAAACATCACTCTGATTGTCACATCTAATCTTCATAGTCTTGCAATTAAAACAAATACCATTACCAAGTCTCTATAACCACATCACCTCCTTAGAGGCATGTGTAGTAGTCATATACTTTGTTCTAATGATGGAAAAAAAGTGTACATTGCCTCTTACTCATCCAACTCACCACTCCTCCAAACAAAGTCACTAATGGACCTCTAACTATCCAAGTCACTTTCCCAATCCGCATCAACAACCCTCTGTGTGTCCAATGACTTAAACACTTCATCAATACCATCATAAACCAAACAATAATCAAAAGTACCTCACAAATATCTAAACACCAGCTTAAAAAATTCCAATGCTCTCTGCCAAGATTAGACATAAACTTGGTCAAAACTCCCATTGCTTAGGCTATATCTCGTCTAATGCAAACCGTTGCATACATCAAACTCTCAATGAAACAAGCATAAGTAATCTTAGATTTATTTTTTCAAAATCATCATCAAAACATGAACACATGTTTACAATCAACTTAGTACCAATCCAATACATAATACTAATTAGATTACAAACATGCATATTAAAGCTTTGCAAAATAGTATTGGCATTACTTTGGCTTAACCAAAGATTTCTCATGAACTTGATCTTTATTCATCTCCCGTTTAAGAATATATTGTGTAGCTCTCCCAAGACCTTCATATCAAATGTACCAAAAAATGGAGCCTTGAGTTCTCTAATTAGTATATGATTATCAAAAACTTCAATATACACGCAATGATCCTCCTCACTCATCATATAACACAACTTCAAAATTTTTGGTACCACATCTTGGGCTGTTATTTCAAACCATACAAATATCTTTTTAACCCACAAACCAATTGTTCTTTTTCTTTCACAATAAAACCATTAGGCTATTACATATAAATTTCCTTTTAATATCCTCATGCAAGAAAGCAATTTTAACATTTGTTTTCTCTATCTAAAGATCACAAGATATAACAATAGATAATATGAATATAATAGAAGTCAATTAAACAACCTAGTAGAAAATATCACTAAATAAAACTCCCTCTCTCTAGGAGTAGCCCTTGACTACTAGTTTGGCCTTGTACAATTCTAATTAAAACCATCTACCCCAAATTTATTTTTAATTACCCACTTGTATCCTATGGCCTTCCTTCGTTGGGGAAAACTAACAAGATCCAGAGTGTCACAATCATTCAAGGCCATCATCTGAACTCCTACATGGCTTGCATCCACAACTCACTTTCCTCTATAGAAAGATCTAGGTTCATCATCAACATTCAACAAAGAAAATACACAACAAAAATGTGGCGGGCTATACTTTTCAATTGGATTCTATTGCCTTGTGGACTTCTTCAAGGTAGGATTAATTGCCTCTACTTGTTCATCCTCCTTTATATGTCCATTTTGCATATCATATGAACTTTTTGAACCCTCCACTTCTTCTCCATGCTCAAATGCATCTACTTGTTCTTCAGCATGTGCATCTTCGTACTTCTCTATCTTTTTCTCAAAGTAGGTTATTTTTATCTTATCCTTCTTCTTTAGATGTTCTTCACCCGAGTAAGTTCTAAAATACTCAAAAATCACATCTCTATAAAATGTCATTATATGAGTTAGAGGATTTCAAAGCTTATAACCTTATACATTCTCATTGTATCCTACAAAGATGCATGTCTAAGATTTTAGATCTAGTTAATATTTCATGTCTTGAGGAACATGAACAAAAGTATCATAACCAAAGACCCTTGAATATGAAATGGAAGACTTTCTACTTGTCCACACTTCATAAATTTTTTTATTAAAAATTTTGAATAAGGAGGCCTTTTAATCAAATAACAAGTAGTACTTCTACCCAAAACTTGTAAAACACCTCCAAAATGTGTAAATTAAAGGAAGGTATGGTTGTTGGGAATAAGATGTCTTGCCCTACAAATCACAATAAGCCAAAGGATTACACTAGCTAAAACTCTTACACACTATTCAACCTGCATTGTTTCTTCAAGACCATCCTCCTTTTTTCCATATAGATATGATGTGTTGATAGGGCTTACTATGCTTATTTAGAGGGGGCCCTCTCATTCAATTGCTATGTTGTATGATTATATAATGATAGTGTGATCATTATATAATTCTCATCTAAGAATGAACCCATCAATTCATTCTACTATTAACAAACATTAGATAGTATTATAAATGAGTTAGAATTTTAAATAGATTAAATAAAAATTGCATAAAAGTTTTGTTATTGATGAAATTATTTGGTCATTTATAACTTTAAATTCATTGAGAAAAAATGAATTTACCATGAAAGAGACCAATATCAACATCCTTGATAGTTAAGGCAAACCATAAAGAAAGATAACAATTATGTTTAGTGATGGAGACACGTTCGAGAGCAATGGCTAAGGTGATAGCCATGAAAACCCTAACCCTCTAGCAATGGAGATGGGTTTTATGGAAAAGGAGACTATAATGGGTACTTGAGGATGACGATGACGATGGTGGATTAGTTAAAGAGAAAGCGAATGAGCTAATTATAGATATATTATTGACCGCTCGTACTTTTTCTCACTTGAGGCAATATGTGTGTGTGTGTGTGTGTGTGTGTGTGTGTGTGTGTGTGTGTGTGTTGGAAAGCTACAATGGAAACAATTGTTGTTTTTTCATTGATGTCAAACCTTAACTGGTGAGACTATTGCTATCTTTTTGAGTACCGTATCTATTGATTGATGAAGAAGATTTGAAGGCAAGGATAACAAGAAGACCAAGTGAAATGGTTGAGTTATGGGAAATCACAAGGGTACTTGATCAGTTGGCACATTGGCAAAGTAATGTGTTGTTTATCTTTTGATGACTGTTTACTGAGAACAGTTTATGCCGAGCAAAGTTTGTGATGACCGAGCGCCAGTAAATTGCCGAGGAAACCAGTGACGACCGAGTAGAAGAACACAGTGTTGGCCGAGCAATAGTATTTTGGTAATTGTTGAGATTTGAGATCTCTGGCCGACATAGTTGATTTTACTGGGATATGTAAAGTTAATTAAGGATAAGCATGATTGGTCCACACTATTTGAATATACGGGTAACCGTAATTAATGCATGGATCAAAGATTTAATTAGTGATTGATTTGGAGAAGTAAATTAAATAAAGATGGAAAGAATCGTTGGATCTGACCTAACCTAAGATCTACGATCTTGATTAAGCGACAAAGATTTATTTTACCTAGATGAAGAGGTATAAGATAACGTCAAAGGGGTTATTCAGATGTGTAAGGGAAGTAATGTGAAAAGTGTATGCAAGAGGATTGCACGGTTAATTGACTGATTGACATGATCTAGCAGAGAAGGCTGAGCAAAGAAGTAGAGAGTTGCGAGAGTGATTGCTTGACGGATTTCCAAGCAGATCTGAAGATTGAAAAGAGAATGGAGGCCACTCAGTGAATTAGCATTAGAGCTGAATTGGATCTGTATTTGCAAAGTAAGTTGTATGTATCAGATCACACTTGCTGATTAGTTTTTAACCATTGTATTAGTTAAAATCCTTTAACCAGGTTGACCTAACAGTCATTGTATAAATCCTTTGAGCAAGGTGACATTCAATTGGAACGTTCTAAGTCCTCTAACAAGGCCACTCCTAACAGGGTGATTAAATCCTTTAACTAGGTCACATTTAGCAATGCTTTTTGTAACCTTTAACAGGGTTGGCTCCTAAAAGAGCTCACTTTAGAAGAGTGAAAATTTGGTAGCATGTTACTGGTGGTTTTTCCCAAATTGGGTTTCCATGTTAAATACTGGTGTCAACTTGTGTGAATGTTTATGTTGTGTTTTACTATTAAGTTTCTACAAGCTGATTACTTTTGAACAGTAAACTGCATATGCATGTTGTTGATTTATGTTATTGTTGTCGATCAGATCTAAGTTTTTCAAAGTGGTATAAAGTTTAATTGGTACATCTAGACCTGAGGATAACTGATTCACCCCCCATCTCAGTTATTTTGAATTCATTCTAACAATTGGTATCAGAGCTTTGGTCTCTTGAAAATAATTTGAAGGTACTTGGAGCAAAAGATCAAGATGTATAAAAAGGAGGTACCAAAGTTGAACAAAGATAATTTCCCTGCATGGCAGAGTTTGATGAAATTGCATCTGGCCAGTATTGGTGATTCTGCTAAGCACTATGTTGACCATGATTATGTAACCCCCACTACACCTGCCACAGCTGCACAATTAAGAGAAAAGTAGGAACACAATCAAGAAATGTTGGAGATTGCATCATCTCTGAACTATCATGAGTTTGAAGACATAAAGAACTGTAGAAATGCAAAGAAGATGTGGGATGCCCTAGAACCATCTATGGAGGAGAAACAAATGTACTGAGATCCAAATCTGAAAGTTTGAGAGGTAAGTTTGATGAAATGAAAATGCAAGAAGGAGAAAATATAGCTCAATATTATGGTAGGATAAAGGAAGTTGTAAATGCTATTAGAGGAGCTAAGGGAACCATTGATGATAACACTGTTGGAAAGATTTTTTGGAAAGCTACAATAGAAACAATTATTATTTTGTCATTGATGTCAAACCTTAACTGGTGAGACTATTGCTATCAGTTTGAGTACCATATCTATTGATGTGAAGAAAAGGATAAAAAGAAGACCAAGGGAAATAGTTGAGTTATGGGTAAACACAAGGGTACTTGATCATTTGGCACATTGGCAAAGTGATATGTTTTTTATCTTTCACTGATAGTTGAATGAGAAGTTGATTCTGAGCAAAGTGAAGTTGATGCCAAGCAATGTGAATTTGATGTCGAGTGAAGCCAGTGATGGCTGAGCGCCAGTGAAATGTTGAGGAATACAGAGGTGACCGAGTGGAAGAACACAGTGTTGGCCGAGCAACAATATTTTGATTATTGATGAGATTTGAGATCTTTGGCTGAATTAGTTGATTTTATTGGGATATGTAAAGTTAATTAAAGATTGATTCACATTATTTAATGTATGGGTAACCAAAATTAATGCATGGATTCAAGATTTAATTAAATACTACTTTGGAGAAATAAATGGTAATGTAATGATGGAAAGTTCCATTGGATCTGACCTAACCTAAGATTGACAATCTTGATTAAGTGGCAAAAGATTTATCCAATCTAGATGGAGAGGTATATGATAACCTCAAGGGGTTATTCATGGACATAACTGTGTATGCAGAGTATGCAAGAGGATTGCATGGTTAATTAACAGATTGGCAAGATCTAAGCAAAGAAGGTTGAGAAGAGAAGCAGAGAGATTTCTTGATGAATTTTCAAGGAGATCTGGAGTTTGAGATGAGAATGGAGGTCACTTAGTGAATTAGCATAAGAGCTGAATTGGATCTGGATTGCAAAGTAAGTTGTATGAATCAGATCAAACCCGCTGATTACTTTCTAACCATTGTATCAGTTGAAATGCTTTAACAAGGTTGACCTAATAGTCATTGTATAAATCCTTTGAGAAAGGTGACATTCAAATTGGAATGTTCTAAGTCCTATAATAAGGCCACTCCTGACAGGGTGATTAAATCCTTTAACCAGGTCACATTTGATAGTGTGTTTTGTAACCTTTAACAAGGTTGGCTTCTAATAGAGCTCACTTCAAAAGACTGAATATTTTGGTAGCATGTTACTTGTGGTTCTTCCCATATTAGGTTTCCACGTTAAATCATGGTGTCAAAATGTGTGAATGTTTATGTTGTGTTTTACTGTTAAGTTTCTACAAGCTTATTTCAATATTATAGTAAACTGCACACTTTTATATTATTGCTGCCAAGCAGATCTGAATTGTTCAAATTGGTATAAAGTTTTAATGGGCACATCTCGACCTGAGGACAACTGATTCACTCCCCGCTCTCAATTATTCTGAATTCATTCCAACAATGGGTATCAGAGCTTAGTTCTCTTGAAAAAGTTTGAAGGTACTTGGAGCAAAAGATCAAGATGTATAAAAGGGAGGTACCGAAGTTGAACAACGATGACTTTCCTGCATGGAAAATTTGATGAATTTCACTTGGCTGGTGTTGGTGATTCTGCTAAACATCATGTTGATCAAGAATATGTAGCCCCTACAGGAGCTCTCAATGTTGCACAGTTAAGAGAAAAGCAAGAACATAATCAAGCAATGTTGGAGATTGCATCATCCCTAAACTATCATGAGTTTGAAGACATAAAGGACTGTACAAGCACAAAGTGAATGTGGGATGCCCTTGAAACCATCTACGGAGGTGACACAAATGTGCTACAAGCCAAATCTGAAATCTTGAGAGGTAAGTTTGATGAAATGAAAATGCAAGAAGGAGAAAATATAGTTTCATATTATGGTAGGATAAATGAAGTTCTAAATGCTATTAGAGGAGCTAAAGGAGCCATTGATTATAACACCATCATGAGCAAGGTACTAAGAACACTTCTTCCTATTTATGCTATTAGAGTATCTACAATTCAAGAATTGAGATGTACTCCTAACAACAATTTGACTTTGGAAAGTTTGGTAGGCAGACTTACTACTTTTGAGATGTCAAATTTTGATAACTATACTCCACAAGCCATTGAATCTACATTCAAGTCTCAGATCATCCTCAACAAATCAAACAAAGGAAAGAAATGTATGGATAGAAACAATGACACTTCTGATGATGATCTAGAAGAACTTGAGGCACTTATGGCAAGAAGATTATCAAGAGGAAAAGGAAAATTCAAAGGTAAACTTCCTATTATTTGTTTTTCATGTAACAAAGTTGGCCATATTGCTGCAAGATGTCCTGATAAGAATGACAAAGATGAGAGAAGAGACAACAAGTATAAAGATAGAAAGGATGACCGAGACTTTAGGAAGTACAAGGATTACAAAGATAAAGGTAAGAAATCTTGTTATATAGCTGAAGAAGCTTCAGACAATGAATCTGATAAATCTGATAAAAATGATATAGAAGTTGTGTATGTTGCAATGAAAGATGATTCTGATGATGATGAGAAAACTGCACTAATTTCTTATATGAGTAAAGGTGATCGTTGGATTATTGATAGTGGTTGTTCACATCACATGACCGGTAATAAAGATAAATTTGAAACCTTAGATCAGTGTAAAGGTGGTTATGTTAAATTTGGAAATGATACACCATGTTGTGTCAAAGGGAAAGGATCAATTTATTTGACTGACAAAATTAGATGTGATGATGTATATTGGGTTGATGATCTTAAGTATAACTTATTGAGTGTTTCACAACTGAATACTTCTGGTTATAGAGTTCAATTCCATCATAGGAAAGCAAAGATCTATGATGCCGATGGAGAGTTATTTGGAAGTGGTGAGCAGAC
Source organism: Thuja plicata (assembly GCA_018584345.1). NCBI lineage: Eukaryota > Viridiplantae > Streptophyta > Pinopsida > Cupressales > Cupressaceae > Thuja > Thuja plicata. Next base: position 638,436 of record MU224632.1, on the reverse strand, counting down.
AAAAGGTAACTTTTTTATCTGGATTTAACTATTGAGACATGCTTGTTTGCACAATATAGTGATATTTGGTGATGGCATAAAAGGTTGTGTCATGTAAACTTTGATAACTTGGTAAGAATAAGCAAATTGAAAAAAAATTAGAGGACTTCCTAAGTTAAAGAAACCTGAAATTGAAATGTGCAAGCAATGTCAAATGGGAAAGATGACTAAATCTAGTTTTAAGAGTAAAACTCATACTTCAGAGGATATTTTAGAATTGGTTCATATGGACCTTTGTGGACCTATTGGTGAGAAACGTTACTAGGGAGACAAATATTTTATCTTATTTGTTGTTGATTAATCTAGAATGATGACTGTTGTGTCTCTTAAAGAAAAATCTGATGCATTCTAGTTGTTTAAGTGGTACTTGGCAAAAGTTGAAAAGGAGACAGGTAAGAGTCTGAAATGACTGAGATTTGACAGTGGAGGAAAGTTTATTTCTAATGAGTTTAAAAAGTTTTGCAATGATAGAGGGATAAAAAGACAGATGTCCACACCTAGGACACCACCACAGAATGGTATAGTAGAAACAAGAAATTGATCTATCATGAATTGTGCCAGAACACTGATGATGGAGAAAAATAGTGCACAAAAATATTGGAGAGAAGCTGTAAGTACAACAATCTATACCCTTAATAGAGTACAAGTCAAGAAAGGTACAAATGCTACACCTTATGAGCTATGGTATGGATATGCACCTAGTGTAAGCTATTTTAAAGTTTTTGGAAGTAGATGCTTCATACTAAAGGATAACAAAAATGGGAAACTTGATGCTAAAGGTGAGGAAGGCATATTTCTTGGATATTCAACTAAAAGTAAAGCATACAAGTGTTTGAATTCTAACACTAACAAAATTGTGGAAAGTGAAAATGTTAGAATTGATGAATATGCAGAAAGAAATGAAGCTAAGAGAATGACTGAGCCTGAGAGTTACAAATCATTCACCTATCCCGATGAGGAAGATTCTAATGAAACTAAGAATGAAGTTGCCGAGCAATAGTCTAAACCTGCCGAGTCACAAAATGAAATTTTTGGTCAACTAGAGGTGATTGCCAAGCTATCTAATGGAGATGTCGAGTCACAGTTTCAACCTAAATTAAACATGAATGATCAATATGAAGAAGAGAAAGAACCTACTTTGGAAAAGTATGCTAGAAGGCACCATAAACCTGATCAAATCATAGGAGAAAAGGATTTTGCAGTCATAACAAGAAGAAAATTGAGAGAAGATACCTGCTTATTATGTGATTTTGAGCCTAAAATAGTAAAAGATGCTTTAGACAATGAAGACTAGATTCAAGCCATGAACGAAGAAATTGAACAGATTGAAAAGAACAATACTTGGACACTTGTACCTAGGCTGAATGCTAAAAATGTAATTGGTACTAAGTGGGTATTCAAAAACAACCTGAATGAACATGGTAAGGTAACAAGGAATAAAGCTAGACTGGTATGCAAGGGTTATGCACAAGAGGAAGGAATTGACTATGGAGAAACATTCACTCCAGTTGCAAGATTGGAAGGTGTAAGAACCTTACTTGCATATGAAAGCTACAAAAGATTTAAAGTCTATCAAATGGATGTGAAGTCAGCATTTCTAAATGGGATATTAGAAGAGGAAGTATACATTGAACAAGCTGATGGATTTGTTGACCCAAGAAAAATAAATATGTTTTGCAAATTACACAAAGCACTTTATGGACTGAAGCAAGTACCTAGAGCATGGTATGAGAGATTGCACAATTATATGATGAAGATTGGATTTGGAAGAAAAAATGACAACATCAATCTGTATTTGAAGACATAGCAAAGTAAAGGTACTTTATTAGCTGAAATTTTTTTTGATGACATTATCTTTTGTGGACAAGATATGTTATGCCAAGCATTTGTAAAGGAGATGAAAACTGAATTTGAGATGTCCATGTTTGGTGAGATAAAATTTTTTTTTGGTTTACAAATATATCAGATGAAGAATGGTATCTATATTACTCAATCAAAATATATCAAAGAGATACTAAAAACTTTTGGAATGGAAGATTCAAAACCAGTGAGTACATCCATGGCTACTGGACATAAGTTAACCAAAAATGATGAGATAAAAGAAGTAAATCAAACACTCTACAGATCAATGATTGGAAAACTGCAATATGTTGTACACAGTAGACTTGATATTGCATTAGTTGTTGGAATTGTTTCTAGATTTTCCACCAATCCCAACGAAACTCATATAATGGCAGTAAAAAGGATTCTGATAAATTTGAACTCAGAGTTTATACTGATTCTGATTGGGCTGGAAATGTAGATGATAGAAAAAGAACCACAGGAGGAGAATTTATTTTGGGAAAAAGATTAGTTTCATGGACAAGCAAGAAACATAACTGTACCTCACAATCTACAGCTAAAGTCGAGTATGTGGGAGAAGTAGTTAATTGCTCTAACAGTGTGTGGTTAAAGATACTACTGAAAGGTATGAAAAAAGAGATCACATAACTAGTTGTCATATATTGTGATAACATGAGTGCCATTAATATTTATAAGAACCCTATAATGCACTCTAAGACAAAGCATATAGCTATCAAGTATCATTACTTGAGGGAGCTAGTTCAGAAGATGGAAGTGAGACTAGAGTATGTGAACACTAAGGAATAGTTAGCTGACATATTTACAAAGGCATTACCCAAGGATGCTCATTATATTTGCAAGGTAAATTAGGGGTCATTCCCCTAACTGAGGCTAATTAGTTCAGAATGATAATTTTGCATCAAATGTTATATTCAGAATATTTTTCACATTGATGCACAGACAGTCACACTTTAGGATGCTGCCTAAAAGTTGTGAAAGACAGACAAGAATAGAAAAAGAAAATCAGTCATAAGCAAGATGACAGGAACAACATGATATAGAGTTTAGGACAAAAGAATCTGCATGATGAAGATGTCAACATCTTTGGCATTGTTGTCAAAGATGGAGATTTTATTGAAATAAGGAGAAATTTACTAAGGAAAGTGATTGATGAACAGAAGCAGAAAGACATCAATATGATCACAGACACAAAGGGAGAAAAGTTTTACAAGATGAGAATCATAATGAAGCTAAAGACATTAATGAAGATTTGTTCATATCAAGGAACATAGACAAATTTTTTGGATTGTATGGTAACTATGGTTGAAAATTATTTTTTTATTGTTTAGTGTTGCCATCAATGCTAAAGAGGGAGATTGTTGGAAAGATTGTTTGGAAAGCTACAATGGAAACAATTATTGTTTTGTCATTGATGTCAAACCTTAACTGGTGAGACTATAGCTATCTATTTGAGTACCATATCTATTGATGTGAATAAAAGGATAACAAGAAGACCGAGGGAAACGGTTGAGTTATGGGTAAACACAAGGGTACTTGATCATTTGGCACATTGGCAAAGTGATATGTTGTTTATCTTTCACTAATAGTTGACTGAGAAGTTGATGCCGAGAAAAGTGAAGTTGATGCCGAGCAATGCGAATTTGATGCCGAGTGAAGCCAGTGATGGCCGAGTGCTAGTGAAATGCTGAGGAATATAGAGGCGACCGAGCGGAAGAACACAGTGTTGGCCGATCAACAATATTTTTTATTATTGATGAGATTTGAGATCTCTAGCTGACTTAGTTGATTTTATTGGGACATGTAAAGTTAATTAAAGATTGATTCATGTTATTTAATGCATGGGTAACTGCAATTAATGCATGGATTCAAGATTTAACTAAAGAATACTTTGGAGAATAAAATGGTAATGTAATGATGGAAAGTTCCATTGGATCTGACCTAACCTAAGATCTACGATCTTGATTAAGTGGAAAAATATTTATCCAACCTAGATGGAGAGGTATATGATACCCTCAAGGGGTTATTCACTGACATAGATGTATGCAGAGTATGCAAGAGGATTTCATGGTTAATTGACTGATTGGAAAGATCTAAGAAAAGAAGGATGAGCAGAGAAGCAAAGAGATTGCTTGACAAATTTCCAAGCAGATCTGGAGTTTGAGATGAGAATGGAGGCCACTTAGTGAATTAGCATAAGAGTTGAATTAGATCTGGATTGCAAAGTAAGTTGTATGAATAAGATCAAACCTGCTGATTACTTTCTAACCATTTTATCAGTTGAAATCCTTTAACAAGGTTGACCTAACAATCATTGTATAAATCCTTTAAGCAAGGTGAAATTCAGATTGGAATATTCTAAGTCCTCTAACAAGGATACTCCTAATAGGGTTATTAAATCCTTTAACCAGGTCACATTTGACAGTGTGTTTTGTAACCTTTAACAAGGTTGGCTCCTAACAGAGATCACTTCAGAAGAGTGAATATTTTGGTAGCATGTTACTGGTGGTTTTTCCCATATTGGGTTTCCATGTTAAATCATGGTGTCAAAATGTGTGAATGTTTATGTTGTGTTTTACTATTAATTTTCTGCAAGCTTATTTTCATTATTACAGTAAACTGTACACTTTTATATTATTGCTGCCAAGAAAATCTGAATTGTTCAAATTGGTATAAAGTTTTAATGGGCACATCTGGACTTGAGGATAATTGATTCACCCCACCTCTTAGTTATTCTGAATTCATTCTAACAAACACCATTATGAGCAAGGTACTAAGAACACTTCTTCCTATATATGCTATTAGAGTCTCTACAATTCAAGAGTTAAGATGTACTCCTAACAATAATTTGACTTTGGAAGGTCTGGTAGGTAGACCTGCATTTGAGATGTCAAATTTTGATAACTACACTCCACAAGCTATTGAATCTGCATTCAAGTCCCAGATGATCCTTAACAAATCAAAGAAAGGAAAGAAATGTGTGAACAGTGACAATGACACTACAGATGATGATCTGGAAGAACTTGAGGCACTCATGGCAAGAAGACTATGTAGAGGAAAAGGAAAATTCAAAGGTAAAATTCCTATCATTTGTTTTTCATGTAACAAAGTTGGTCATATTGCTACAAGATGTCTTGATAAGAATGATAAAGATGAAATAAGAGACAGCAAGTACAAAAATAGAAAGGATGATCAAGATTTTAGAAAGTATAAAGATTAGAAAGATAAAGGTAAGAAATCTTGTTATATAGCTGAAGAAGCTTCTGACAGTGAATTTGACAATTTTGATGAAAATGATATAGAAGTTGTGTATGTTGCTATGAAAGATGATTCTCGTGATGATGATAAAACTGCACTAATTTCTTATATGATTAAAGGTGACCGTTGGATTATTGACAGTGGTTGTTCACGTCACATGACTGGTGATAAAGATAAATTTGAAACCTTAGATCAGTGTAAAGGTGATTCTGTTAAATTTGGTAATGATGCACCATGTCTTGTTAAAGGGAAAGGATCAATTAAACTAACTAAAAAGATCAGATGTGACAATGTATATTGGGTTGATGATCTTAACTATAATTTATTGAGTGTTGCACAGCTGAATACTTCTGGTTACAGAGTTGAATTCCATCACAAGAAGGCAAATATATATGACGCTACAGGAGAACTAGTTGGAAGTGGTGATAAAACAAAAGGTAACTTGTTCTATCTGGACTTAGCTAATGAGACATGCTTTTTTGCACACTATAATGATGCTTGGTTATGGCATAAAAGGTTGTTTCATGTAAACTTTGATAACTTGGTAAGAATAAGAAACTTGAAAAAGGTTAGAGGGTTGCCTAAGTTAAAGAAACCTAAAAATGCAATGTGTAAGCAATGTCAATTAAGAAAATTGACTAAATCTAGTTTCAAAAGCAAGACTCATACTTCTGTGGAAATTCTGGAATTGGTTCATTCTGACCTTTGTGGTCCCATTGGAGATAAAAGTTACTGTGGACATAGATACTTTATTCTATTTGTCGATGATTACTCAAGAATGATGACTGTTATGTTTCTTAAAGAAAAATTTGATGCATTCCAGTTGTTTAAGTGGTACTTGGAAAAAGTTTAAAAGGAGATAGGTAAAAGCCTGAAATGTTTAAGATCTGAAAGAGGAGGTGAGTTTATTTCTAATGATTTTAATAGGTTTTGCAATGACTGAGGGATAAAAAGACAGATGTCCGCACCTAGGACACCACCACAGAATGGTATTGCTAAAAGAAGAAACAAATCTATTATGGATTGTGCCAGAACACTAATGATGGAGAAAAATGTTGCACAAAAATATTGGAGAGAAGCTATAAGTACAACAGTCTATACACTTAACAGAGTACAAGTCAAGAAAGGTACTAATGCTACACCTTATGAGCTATGGTATGGGTATGCACCTAATGTAAGATATTTCAAAGTTTTTGGAAGCAAATGTTTCATACTAAAGGATAAAAAAAATGGCAAACTTGATGCAAAAGGTGAGGAAGGCATATTCCTTGGTTATTAAACTAAAAGTAAAGCATACAAGTGTTTGAATTATAACACTAAAAAAATTATGGAAACTGCAAATGTTAGAATTGATGAATGTGTAGAAAGAAATGAAGCTAAAATCACACAAGAACCTAAAAGTTATAAATAATTTGTCTATATGGATGAGGAAGATTCTAATATATTACCTGAACCTGAGAATGAGGTTTTCGAGCAACAACTAGCACCTTTTGAGTCATAGAACAAAGCTATCAGGCAACAGGAGGTAATTTTTGACGTATCTGATGGAGATGCCGAGTCACATAATCAACCTGAATTGAATGTGAATGATCATTCTGAAGCAAATAAAGAACCTACTCTAGAAAAGTATGTAAGGAGGAACCATAAACCTGATCAAATCATAGGATCAAATAATTCTATAGTTATGAAAAGAAGCAAGTTGAGAGAAGATACATGCTTTTTATACGACTTTGAGCCTAAAATAGTAAAAGATGCCTTAGAGAATGAAGATTGGATAGAAGCCATGAATGAAAAAATTGAATAGATTGAGAAGAATAAGACTTGGACACTTGTACCTAGGCCGAATATAAAAAAATGTAATTGGTACTAAGTGGTTATCTAGAAATAAGCTGAATGAACATGGAGAAGTAACAAGGAATAAAGCTAGACTGGTATGCAAGTGTTATGCACAAGAGGAAGGAATTGATTATGGAGAAACACTCGCCCAGTTGCTAGATTGGAAGGAGTAAGAACTTTACTTGCATATGTAGCCTACAAAGGTTTTAAAGTCTATCAAATGGATGTAAAGTCAGCATTCCTAAATGGGATATTAGAAGAAGAAGTATACATTGAACAAGCTGATGGATTTGTTGACCCAAGAAAGAAGAACATGGTTTGTAGATTACACAAGGCACTATATGGAATGAAGCAAACAACAAGAGCATAATATGAGAGATTGCACAATTACTTGATAAATATTGGATTTGCAAGAACCAATGACAACAACAATCTGTATTTGAAGACAGAGAAAATTAAAGGTACTTTATTGGCTGAAATTTTTGTTGATAACATTATATTTAGTGGACAAGATGTGTTATATCAAGCATTTGCAAAGGAGATGCAAACTGAATTTGAGATGTCTATGTTTGGTGTGATAAATTTTTTTGTTGGCTTACAAATATATCAGATGAAGAATGGTATCTATATTACTCAATCAAAATATGTCAAGGAGATACTAAAAACTTTTGGAATAGAAGATTCAAAACCAGTGAGTACACCCATGGCTACTGGATAGAAGTTAAAAAAAATGATGGTACAAAAGAAGTGAATCAAACCCTTTACAGGTCAATGATAGGAAAACTACAATATGTTGTGCACAGTAGACCTGATATTGCACTGGTTGTTGAAATTGTTGAAAGATTTTTTCCCAATCCCAAGGAAACTCATATGATGGTAGTAAAAATAATTCTAAGATATTTGAAAGGAATAGATGAATATGATATGTATTACAAAAAGAATGACAAGTTTGAACTCAGAGTCTATACTGATTCTAATTGGGCTAGAAATTTGGATGATAGAAAAAGCACCATAGGTGGAGCATTTATTTTAGGAAAAAGATTGGTTTCATGGAGAATAAAGAAACATAATTGCACCTCACAATCTACAGCTAAAGCCAAGTATGTGGCAGTAGCAGTTAATTGTTCTAATATTGTGTGGTTGAAGATACTACTGAAAGGTATGAAAGAAGAAATCATAGAACCAGTTGTTATATATTGTGATAACATGAGTGCCATTAATATTTCTAAGAACTCTGTGATGCACTCTAAGACAAAGCATATAGCTATCAAGTATCGTTACTTGAAGGAGCTAGTTCAAAAGAAAGAAGTGAGATTGGAATATGTGAATACTAAGGAACAATTAGCAGACATATTTACAAAGGAACTACCCAAGGATGCTCATGAGTATCTGTGAGGTAAATTAGGGGTGATTCCCCTAACTGAGGCTAATTAGTTCAGAATGGTACTGTTGCATCAAATGTTATATTCATAATATTTGACAGATTGATGCACAAATAGTCACACTTTAGGATGTTGCCTAAAGCTATGAAAGATAGATAAGGACAGAAAAGAGGATCAGTCATAAGCAAGATGACAAGAACAACATGATACAGAGTTTAGAATAGAATAATCTGCATGATGAAGATGTCAACGTCTTTGGCATTTTTGTCAAAGAGGGAGAGTTTACTAAAAGAGGGAGAGTTTACTATACTTAGAGATAAAAGGGAGAGTTTACTGAAAGAGGGAGTCTATAGATGAACATAGATAGAAAGATTTCAGTATGATTATAGACATAGAGGCATAAATGTTTCACAAGATGAGAATCAAAATGAAGCTAAAGACATTAATGAAGATTTGTTCATATCAAGGAACACATGTAGACTTTTTGGATTGTATGGTAACTATGGTTGGAAAATTATTGTTTTAAAGTTTAGTGTTGCCATCAATGCCAAAGAGGGAGATTGTTGGAAAGCTACAATGGAAAAAATTGTTGTTTTATCATTGATGTCAAACCTTAACTGGTGAGACTATTGCTATCTATTTGAGTACCATATCTATTGATTGATGAAGAAGATTTGAAGGTAAGGATAACAAAAAGACCAAGTGAAATGGTTGTGTTATGGGAAATCACAAGGGTACTTGATCAATTGGCACATTGGCAAAGTAATGTGTTGTTTATCTTTTGATGATAGTTTACTAAGAACAATTTATGCCAAGTGAAGTTTGTGATGACTGAGCACTAGTAAATTGCCAAGGAAACCAGTGACGACCGAGCAGAAGAACACAGTGTTGGCCGAGCAACAGTATTTTGGTAATTGTTGAGATTTGAGATCTCTGTCCGACATAGTTGATTTTATTGGGATATGTAAAGTTATTTAAGGATAAGCATGATTAGTCCACACTATTTAAATGCACGGGTAACCATAATTAATGCATGGTTCAAAGATTTAATTAGTGATTTCATTGGAGAAGTAAATTAAATATAAAGATGGAAAGATCCGTTTGATCTGACCTAACCTAAGATCTACGATCTTGATTAAGCGGCAAAGATTTATTTTACCTAGATGGAGAGGTATAAGATAACCTCAAAGGGGTTATTCAGATGTGTAAGGGAAGTAATGTGAAAAGTGTATGCAAGAGGATTGCATGGTTAATTGACTGATTGGCATGATCTAGCAGAGAAGGATGAGAAGAGAAGAAGAGAGTTGCGAGAGTGATTGCTTGACGGATTTCCAAGAAGATCTGAAGATTGAAAAGAGAATGGAGGCCACTCAGTGAATTAGCATTAGAGATGAATTGGATCTGGATTTGCAAACTAAGTTGTATGTATCAGATCACACCTCCTGATTACTTTTTAACCATTGTATCAGTTAAAATCCTTTAACCAAGTTGACCTAACAATCATTGTATAAATCCTTTGAGCAAGGTGACATTACGTTAGAATATTCTAAGTCCTCTAACAAAGCCACTCTTGACAGGGTGATTAAATCCTTTAGCCATGTCACATTTAGCAACGTGTTTTGTAACCTTTAATAGGGTTGGCTCCTAACAAAGCTCACTTCAGAAGAGTGAAAATTTGGTAGCATGTTACTGGTGGTTTTTCCCAAATTCGATTTCCACGTTAAATACTGGTGTCAACTTGTGTGAATTTTTATGTTGTGTTTTAATTTTAAGTTTATACAAGCTGATTACTTTTGAACAGTAAATTGCATATGTATGTTGTTGATTTATATTATTGCTGCTGAGCATATCTGAGTTGTTCAAAGTGGTATAAAGTTTAATTGGTACATCTAGACCTAAGGATAACTGATTCACACCCCTCTTAGTTATTCTAAACTCATTCTAACAATATATATATATATATATATA